>JADDOH010009026.1:0-11365 GCA_016648135.1 Agrypnia vestita | reverse complement strand
TGCTTTTGAGGTCGTAAATTATATGCCGTAATCAGTCCGCACTCTACCTCCGCGGGTAAAGATCGTCCTCCTGATGACGTTGAATAAGCATTCAACGAAACGTCGAGAATCGTTTCTCGGAAAAACATACGGTTCGTATAAAATATCCGCAACTATTTACAGTTAAATATGTCTAACGACCGTTATAAAAACCTTAACTCTTTAATTAACTTTCAGAAGTAACACAATTAAAACCAAAAAATGCAAACTTTGAAGTCGCTTGTTTTCTATAACTATTAATTGATTTTTTAAATCAAATTAATTAATCAATTAGAAAGACATACAGAAAAATCTAATTCACGAAAAAATAATAGGTTACTAGTAACCTAATATTTTTTCGTGAATTAGATTTTTCTGTATGTCTTTCTAATTGATTAATTAATTTGATTTAAAAAATTTCACAGAACTTTGTTCTGAAAAATTACAACTTCACAAATATGAATGTGTTCTTGAATATATATTAATTGATTGATGATATATGAAGGCAATATTGCTCGAACATTTTTGACTCATAATTACGGCAGGAATCTGACTGTAAAATACTTTGAACTAGCTTTATTCCACCCTGTATATTTACGCAAACATTTCCCAAAAATTATACATTATTCAGTTCGTATATTTTTAATGCGCCACATTCTCACATCCATCGGAGTATTTAGTATGAGAGAAAAATAAGCGAAGCAAATGGGTGATTTTTTTTATTCAGCATTTCATAAATTGTGAATAAAGTATGGGAGTAACGTCCCTCGACACTTGGCTAGCGGCCAAATGTCCTCGCAATAAATGGTGGCCGCCATTACCGGGGCAGAGGAATCCGCCGCACATTAAATTGAACGAATCCTTTTGCTAGGCGATTTCCATTGCTCATAATATTGCCATTACGTAATTTAATGCCACGGCGGAATCGACAATGCAATATAACGAAATTGGATGGGGTGGAGCGATTTCACAAAATTTCTAACGAGCTGTCCGACTAAGGGCCGGCTGTGTCAACTTTTATTATGGTTGGCGACGACAGTTTAAACTATTACACTCGTTTGAGCCAGTACGCGTGCGCTCCACGTGCGATTTTTGACGTATGTCGTCAATGTTGTTTTTATTCAATTTTCCGGCATTCTAATGGTAAGTGTAAATGGACTTTGGCGCAGACGTTATAATAATAAGCTCTACACTCTGTTTAAACGTCACAAAATTTATAAAACTGGGAGGACTTCGGTGGCTGGGTCATGTGGAGAGAATGACCGAGCATCAAGCACCAAAGTCCCTGCTGAACTCAAGGCCGATAGGGCGAAGGAGCGTAGGAAGGTCAACATTAAGATGGAGCGACAACGTCCTCAAAGACATTTCTGCCTTGGAGCTTCGGAACTGGAGAGAGCTGGCACTAAACCAAGATAAGTGGAGGAAGACTCTTGAGGAGGCCAAGACCCACCAGGGGTTGTAGAGTCAAGAGTGATGATGATGATGATTTTCGGCATTGTTGTGTCGTATTTCGTATGTTAAGAAGAGTATGAACGCTTGTATTTAGAAAAGGAGTATGTTGAAATTATTATTATTATTTTCTTTTAAATAGAGGTGCAAATACGGAATACGTGTGGCATCAATATTCTTACTATGTATTTTCAAAATAAGCTAAACTCTCGTTCCTAAGAATTTAATTTCTTTTTATATATATATATTTTATTTTTATTTATTTAATATTATAAATACAGTTCTTATATATTTACTTATTAGATTAACTTTTTTTTAAATACTTTATAGTCATGTAGGACCTCTTATGATGGACCCTGCAATGGGATCCGAAACGTCGACCAGAAAGGTCGTAATAACACGGCATAATATCCCAGAAGCCACAAGCCAGAAAACCATTTATTTTTGAAATTGGCTTTATTCCCTTAAACCTAAAGCTACTTTCATCGATTTAAAACCAAAAGTATAGTTACACCAGCAATTCTTTAATGACGTTTTTGGTAAATGTTTGATGCTAATTATAATAATATTTATATGAAAATGTCGAGACAGTGTAATTTGGTGGCGCGACCCTTGCGTGCAACCTGAACCGCGCGCTGATTGACGTGTAATTCCAACGTCATATGCAAAATTCGAAATTAGCAGAGTTGATAGTGTGGAAATGATTTTATTGCGAAAAGTAGATAAAACACTGGTTTTTTCAATGTTTAGATTTACATCAAACCATTTGTTTGAAAAGCGCGTTTTGAAAACAGTACCTATTTATTATGGCGAGATGTTTTTCCACGGAGCACACGAGGCATCGTCCCGAGAAGGTACCTAATTAAAGATGTCACCAAAACGTTCCAAAAACGCGGGGGTCCACTCGCAGCATCCCGTCTCCCTTGACCCAATGATTCGGCTTCTTTCTTCACTTTCTCCGGACCGGTTTCCCAGCACGCACCTCGCAATCCATCTCAACGTTCTCTTATTCTTAAACAAATGCATTGTACGTTCCAGGGGCGTGCACTTCATACAATCAAAAAGCTGTGCATACCAATAATTTGTTATTAATAAATGTAATTTGCATATACAGTTGAACCTCGTTAATTCGAAATTGAGGGGACCCAAAAAAACCTTTAATTCGAAATTCAAAGTAACCTAAAAAATAAACAGTTATTTTGTTGAAAAACGTCTGTATTTTTGCATATTACAAAATATCATTTCGAAAACGCAATATTTATTAGGCTAATACAGAGATCGCGATATTTCTATTACTAAAGTACTCATTTGTTCTCACTTGCAAAAAAAAATTTAACTATCTGAACCAAAATGTGTTGATTTATGGTGCAAGAGGCTAAGAATTGTTTCGATTTACGAAGTATCGTGGTTACTCTACTACGAAATCAACATTTTGGGACTTGTTGGTTTTCAAAATTGCGAATTATGACGAATTTCAAATTATCGGGGCTTGTATATATTTTTTATTTTTCAAATTTTTATTTATTTAAATAAAACAGGTAAAGGACATCTAACAGGTATAAATTTTTATACCTGTTAGCTGTCTAGTTAAAAGAATCTGTGTTGAGACAGGTGTTCGGGTGTATGTCTAGTTGTAAAATAATGATGGATTACAAAGATGATCTTTTGATTTTTGATACAAAGTAGAACTAACGATGTAGGAAAATATGACGTATAATTTTGTGACACTATAGGCCCACAAAACAAAAATAGGGTGAATAGAAAAGTACATTGAAGTGGATACCAAATATATTTTAATGTTATCATAACCACTCACCACAACACCCTTAATTAAATGTTTAAAATCTTTTTTTTTTAATTGCATTAGAGATTGCTCCATTTACGTCTTCATTTATCATGTTTTATTATTAGAGTATCATTTACCCATTATCCTGTTAGTGTCTCCAATAAATATAAAAAAAGAAGTCTGAAAGTCAAATTAAGATATCTCAAAAACTAACAAAGTTATAGAATGTCAAACTTGCGTTTTGCATGAATAATTTTATCACGCACGGTGGAGTCGCGTGACGTCATCTCTCGTACCCGGTGAACACGCGGCTGTGCGTGACGTCACAGGCGAGTTGGAGGTCAATCATTCCGCGCTAAAATACACCAAATTTAATATTATTTTTCTCTGTTATTTATTGACAGATTTCAAAATTTTTTTTACTGGTTTATTAGTTTTGACCTATATTTTCATTCTATTAAGTTAAATATAGTATTATCAACATCGTGTAACTTCTCCGGTCAATTCAGAGTCCGCCACTGATGAATACGTAGGCGGTGTTTACCGCCGATACTAATTAGCCCGCGCTGGTCCCGCGTCAAGCGCCACCGTGACTTATCCGCCATCTTGAATGTAGTACTCTTGTTATCTCCAGTACCTGCTCACGGCAGAGGGGCCATTAGTCACCTGCGCCGCGTGCTCGGCCACACCGGATGTGCGGCTCAAATTAGACATTTAGGTTATCGTGTACACTCGAGGGCAAAGAAATGAAAGATGTGCTTTAAAAGTTATTACACAATCTGTAAGAAATATTACCCTGATAACAGTATACAACCATCGTTATAATATACTAAGCAAAATACTTAAACGTTTTGTCCGTTTTCCGTTCCGTTCAATTTATGAAAGCCACTTGCATTAGTGTGGGTAATATACTATGTAACACGTAAATTGTGTAGTAGTATTCCTTTTTAAAGCTACTCCATTGGCCAGTGTCCACTTCAATATCACACTGGCAGTCACGCGGAGCGGTCGTTTCTTTGTTTAATATTTTTTATATAAAGATACAGTGATTGTAATATCACGATACGGTGATCACAGACTTTAATCAATTGAATGTAAATTTAGATGAGGATTCATAGTCCGATACATACGAAAATAGTTTATCTTATTGATTAAAATTAATTGTAAGATTTTGAAACCATTTAACTACAATTATACCTGCTTATACATATATTATTTATTTTAAATTAGCTATATATAACCCATTAAAAATGACGTGCTTTTGCTGTATATTTCAGCCGCCTCTTAATGCTGGGAGAACAGGCGATAAGTGACCATTTTTTATTTTTACACATTAAGTATTAAAACAATTCATACTTCTCGCTACTTTATACGATTTCGCCATTTGTTTTTTTTTATGCTGGCTATAGAAATATTTTTTAAAACTATTTATAGATTGATTTATAGGACAATTCATAGCAGCATTAGTTTTGTAATTATTTGTGTAGTAATTAAGTTTTATAAAAGAGGCTTGTGCCTTGAACGAACAACAGGAGTATTAAATCTTATCGCAGAAAGTAATTCAGGGCAGTCTGTATTATTACATACATCGGCAGTCAATCGATGTTTTTGTCAATGGTGTAGTCAATAAAAAGTAAAAGATCTATATTGACTTATGTAATTTAAAATCGTCCAATTCTCTTATGAAATATGCGTCTTTTAAACTTGATATTAATAATTCATTTTAAATCACACACCAATATCGTATAAAATTTCATTACAATTTTTCTTAGAAATTCGCTCACATTTTTAAATGTCGGTGACCGTCGAAGGGTGGGAACTGGGAGTTAAAAAAATAATACCTATTTCTCAGAGATTTTTTATTTAGCTCTACAGGTAAAGTTGCCATACAATGTCTTCGTAACTTTCTTCGTGTGACGCACAAAGAAATGCCGACAGTATTCTGTTCCGTGAAAAACGGTGACAGTTGACATTTCCAGGGAAGTGAACCGGCGTCACACTGAATAGTAAACAAAAATGCTAAAATAATCTAACACAAATAGAACCAATGTGTTTGTTAACAATTTAAAATGTAGTTTTAACTTTTGTTTCGAGAGTTGATTCAAAGATGACACTCTCCGCTGCATCATTTATATGTAGATTGTCTATGTGTGTTGTATTTGCTCTCCGAGCAGTAAATTCTTCAGAGACAAATACACGATATACATACGGAAAAAATATCCATAAAGTTACTTGTCCACGGATAAGTTTATTTGACCAGAGACAATCTCTGACATAATATGTATTTTGCTCCTGTGAGATTCTTTGATAATAGGTCTTTCCATTTAAAAAAGACAATCGAATCAGTATGTATAAGCCGTTCGTACGACGCACATTGTTTCGTTGTGTTAGTGGTTACGAGAATAAACACCAACACCAAATAATGTGTCTCGTACGCACGGCTTACACATACTAAATCGATGGTCTTTCTTAATTGGAAAGTTATTTATCTACACTTCATGCTTATTGTGCGTCAAACAGCTAATGTTGGTCCATAAATTTTTGTAATCTAATGACATGACCAATTTTTTTTTATTCCTTAGAATGTACGATGTTCTTATTACTCTAATTACGACTAATTCGCCTATTCCACTACTACATATGCATCAGATATGGGCGCTTTTACTAAATACCTTATTGTAAAAAAATTTACTAAATACCTTATCGTAAAAAACATAAATATAGTGTTTTATAATAGAACACCAATCAGAAGGTTAAATACTCGAATACACTCCAAAAAACATTAAATTGATGATGTATGACGCATATTATGTAGTAAATAAAATAGAATTGCAGAAATTGAAAGTAATGGTTCCATCATTTTATTTGCCTTGTATTGAAATAAATTAATTTTTTGTAATCGATATGTAACTATAATGATAATTCAACGTTTTACAAAAAAATAAGTAAAAAATTTATATATTGCATATCTCCATAACTATTAATATTAATTAAGTCACGGTTGCTTTCGACTTGATCACAATCAAGTCAGGTACTGTAATGTAACTCAGTGAAGTATTGTGGACTAGCTCTGTTACACCTGTGTGATTGAGCCATTCGTTTTGCGGGTTTGTCCACGATATTCAGAGCATACATCGCTGACATTTCATTTATAGAGCTTCTGTCCACTTGGATTTATCACAGTCCACAAACAGAAAGATAAGTTTCCAGGGATTGGGAACACTTTCTAATCCCTACTTCCTGTGTCAGACTAGAGTTAGCTACACAAGACTTTCTATTGGAAGGTATCGTCTTGGTTCGAGGCCATCACTCTTTACAGAAGCTATATTTCATCGTTTCATGTTCATGGGGAAAAAGAGTTTTTTCCCCATGAACATGAAACTTTTTTTAAGAGACAATTTTTAATGTTTTTTTTATCGTATTTTATATTTTTTATCATTCGTTGCAATACAAGTTAAATAATATTATAAAAACCCTGCAGAAATTCCAATTGGAATTGGAGAATTCATTTTTTATTTTTTATTTTCATTTATTGGTTTTCTTACAGCCATATAATTAATCAATCTTGAAAAAAAAAACAATAATTGATGTACAGAGTTTTGGGCCAATTACAAGAAAACACATATATACAATCGATAAAAAATAAGAAAAAACATGTCCAATAGTGAGTTTGTGTGAGTGTGTGTATTTGTGTGTTTATTTATTTATTTATTTTGTTCTGGGAAAAGTTAACAGCAAAACAATCTTAAAAATTTTCCACTGAATTTAAAAATTTACTTTAACATACATTAATAGCGAATGGAGAGGGTGGAGGGGAATGTGGGACGGGAGTAGAAGGGAAGATATAATGTACAAATTAGTTTGGGTGCGGTAGTGTAGATATTGTTTGTTTTATGTTTCTTATTGTTGCGTTGAAAATGTCAATGTGGTGATAGTTTGTGTTAAATGAATTTGTGGATCTGTACATAAAGGAGTTTTGTTTTGAGTTGGTCTTACAAAAGGGGAGATGAAAAGTAGGTAAATGTCTGTTATTGCGAGTTGGGATGTGGTAAGATATTCGTTGAAGAAGTTCCGGACTATCAACTAGATTGTGTGTTATTTTGAATAGCATCACCGCGTCAGCTATGTTTCTTCGACGAGTTAGGGTCTGCATGTTAAAAAACTTCGCAGAGTCTTCATTGCTTATATGAGATCTAAATGAACGGAGGTCTAGGTATCTTAGGAATCTGTTTTGGACGCTTTCAATTCTATTTTTGTGTACTGCATAACCTGGATTCCACACCTGAGATGCGATCATTATTTTATTTGACTTGTATTAAACGGAATTCATTTTTCATATTCGATTCTGTAACGATAGTCCAACGATTTACAAAAATTAAGTCACAAATATTGAAAAAAAATGCAAACTTTGATATTGCATATCTCTATAACTATTGATTTTAGGCCATGGTTGCTTGAACATTTTAGACTCATAACATAGGCAGGAATCTACCAGCAAAGTTTCTGCTGCTAGCTATGGTACACTCTGTATAATAATTTATTTTTGAAACATTCACATCAATCCCTGACCTGGCTGATTTTGAGATGTGTTTTGCTAGTTATTGGGCCTCATGGCCCGTTGTGCATATCTCCATAACTATTGATATAAGGTCACGGCGGCTTGAAAATTTTCGACTCACAATCAAGGCAGAATGCGAAGTTATTAATGTTTTCCAAATAACCCTGTATAATAAAACGTAAAGGTCACTTCCATTGATCAATAGGCAATTTTAAGATTAATGTATAAAGGTACAGATACACATGCTTATTAGTGGCATGCTCATAAATCAACCGGCGGTTGTATGGCTACGTGGCATGCTCATTACTAGCAGTGTGCGTACACACATGCCACTAATAAGCAAGGCCTAAAGAAGGACGATACTGCGCATGCTCACGTGCCACTAAATAAGCATGTGTATCAGCACCTTAACAAACTTGGAAGTTGGCCCGTGTTGGTAATTCAGAAAAAACATTGAAATATTGCATATTTAACACTTAACTAGTGAAATATTCAAGTTTTCCACGCGATGAAACAACATACGAAAACAATATTATGGTACAGTAGCCGGCAAACATCTTGAAATGTTTCAGCGTAGTGGGGGAAAGTTTGCGCACGTACCATTCCTTCAACGAGACCCAAATTTTGTCTTCTTCGCATTCCCCCACTACGCCGAAAATTTTCAAGAAGTTTGCCGGCAACTGTACAAACTTTACACGGTTAAACATAATGGTACGTGTCCACGGACAGGTGAGGAGGTTTGGATATTATGACATTTGAGTTCGAGGGATTTTGGCAGATAATAAAAAAAATGTGAAAAGTAAAAATAACAAACATTGATACGTTAACGGGGCAGTACTGTACACTAATATACAGTACTATATTAATTATTGCCAGACGCTTTGAAGTTCTATACATAATCATGTCACTTATGCTATATTAGCAAATCTGAATTTTATATGCATATTTTATTTGGGCCACTATTTCACAATATTACCAAACGTTTTACATATTTTTTACCTGTACTACCTGTTATCTGCCGGAATCCCCCGACCTCAAATGTCATAATATCCAAACCTTTTCACCTACTACTGTGTAGGTATATCTACAGAAAATATTTCGGGTCTGGTAGTCGCTGGCTCATATTCTAGATCATATCATGCAGTTTTAATCTTCTATCCATATAAAACACTAGCTTAGCTTAGATTTTTAGTAACCTTTAGTCATATTTTATCAATTAGTATATTAACCTAAACATATAGATATATGTCGTCGAGGAATTTTTTATAGTTCTACAACTTCTCTATAGAAAGTATTTAAATATCGCTCGACCATTTTTTCGTCGACTTTAGTTGTAAAATAGGTCACCACGAAAAGCTCTTTTATTTTAACGGGATAATATAAAGCCCATTTCCACCCTGAATATCCATTCTAAATATTGGTGAAAGAACTTTTGAAATCGGATGAGTAGTTTCGGAGATTACCTCCTGCATACAAACTTACAAAATTTACCTCTTTATATACTAGTATAAATGAACGTTGAAAGTTTTAATTCACAACTGATTATTTATACGCAACGATGAAATGCTTAAGAAACTTCAAATTGTACACAACAAAACGTAATATATTGAAATGCAAAGTAGAAAAAAATGCTGAAAGAACTAAAATTAGTATCAGTTAATCAGAGAATAAAATATATGTTCTGGTTCAAATATGTAAAATAATACATGAATTATTGCCTAAATATTTAAACAACAGAATAAAACTGAATAAGGATTTTCATTTATACAATAAAATAAGTGGCGACAGTATAAGACTACAGGAGAAAAACAAAATTAATTAACAAAAATATAAAAATTGTTAATAAAATCGATTAAAAAATAAAAATAAAGTCAAAATAAATTAATTTCAAATTACATGTCAATTTGACCCTTCTCGCTTGACAAACTGCCGACCTCTGTACTAGCCCATTATACACATAATATGAAACTAAATGAAAATAAATAAACTTCTTCAAAATCTGCAAAACGGCTCTGTGGTAACACTATTTATATGCAATAATTAACAAGAAAACGCTTTGTATAAACCACTAATTTATTGAATTATCACTAATTTATTGAATTATCAACATGTTTCGGAGCCATTGTTCCAGGATACAAGGTAAATTCAAATTTAAAGCATTAACAAAAATAATTAATTAATTTAGAACTCATTTGATAATAAATTTAAAAGGTTACTTTGCATTAATGACCAGGTTATTTATAATATTTAATTTGCTATTAACGTTTTTTCTAATTTATCCAACTGTAATCCTTTGTTATTTGTAGGTAAAATTTGCAAACCCTTACCAAAATATGATAAGCATATTCAAAACAGTTATTGCTATTTAAACATCTTGAAATGTTAAGTGGGTCAAATATGAATCAAATAATTTATCTCTATCCCTAGCAGTTAGACGTCTCCGAAAGACAGACAAGTGAAACTAAGATAAATAAATAGAAGGCTGTAGAATAAAATATTTTTTTTCCAGTGAAGTCACGCATTACGCGCATGCACGCAATATGCGAAAACTAATTGTATCCACTCGATGTTTTTTTTTTATTATCAGCTAGTCAAAGAACGAATCGTTCTTAATTGCGTAGAATTAGTGTGGAGCCGACCGCCGTGTTGCAGAATAAGCGGGAAATTGCTGTAATTTGCGTTATCCGTGGAAATCGGAAATCTAACAGAAAGCGAAATCGAAATATGACTCATCACTAACTGGTAAATTGCATATTTATGGCAAAGGAGAAGAGGCCTCGTTTGAATCGATTATAGCGACTTTGATTTAAAGTGATATTACACACGAAATTCTGCAGAAAATAGTAGAGTTATATTGAATAATGTTGAAAAATGCCTCCGTCTGCTTGTGTATCGTGGCGTTTATCTAATCTCATATCTTAAAATAAGTAAATTTTCGTAAACGTAAAGACATTTGAATGAATTTTATCCCAGTCTAAAATAGACGGGACATGTCTGCCTATTTATTTAGACGAAAGGTGTATTTATAAGAAATGTAAAAAGTGATTTACACCAACTATAACAACAAAATAATATTCTTCACGTCAAAATTAACGAAGTGTTCAATGTTATATAAAAACTGTCAAGACATGATTGACGAGATAATGCAAACCAATGAGAATACACCCGAATGTATGATATAATTAGAGGAATTAAATGTTGCAGAATGAGTTTTCGTAATTGTAAAATTAAAATTACAAATCAACAAGTTATTGGAAATTTAAAATTACCGCACAAGTATAGAATGCGTGGATTCCAAGATTACTGAGGTATTATCACGGGGCGGAAATTTTTACAGGTGGACTCCTGCCTTGATAATGAGTCGAAAATGTCTATGTAACGATGATCTATAATATCAATAGTTATGGAAATATGCAATATCGAAGTTTTCATTTTTTTAAATAGGTATATCTGACTTATTTTAACTATAACTAACAAACCTTGTAAAAAAATTATTTCCGATTTTTGCAAGGTTATCATTTTATTCGACCTGTATTGAAACGAATGAATTTTTC
>JADDOH010009025.1:0-25953 GCA_016648135.1 Agrypnia vestita | reverse complement strand
GCAAATAATTATTGTTTTCTAGACGTCGCGGAAATATATAGCCCTATGAGGTTATGATGACAGCCGCGTATCTGTTTATGTTAATGAGTTTATCGAAAAGTAAGAGGAGAATGCGAAATTATTTACTGCAAAGAGAAAGAAGGACGGACATTCTATGCGATCTTCGAGCGATACAGCTCGATGAGTTCAAGAACGATTTCATTTCCCCGCATTGTCATCTTGACAGATACAGCGCATGCGTATTCACTTGTAAACATACCACGTGGTACTGCCGCGGAATGTTCCAGTGAGCTCGCTCGGGTACCGTGCGCATGGCAACTTTGCCACGGTACGTAGAAATGCCGCGCTATGTTGTGCACGACGTCGCGGAACAGTGCACGACATTGCAACGTTACGTAGACTCTATGCCGCGCGTGCTGTTGAGGGAAAATTTGTCCCTTTGTGAATACATGGCTTTAAGCAAGCCATAATAGGTCGTAAATCCTACAGACGCCCAAAAACGACTTCCGTACATGCTTTCCTCCCCCTAAGCGCCCTTAACAGCGGTAATTTTTTATATTCCAATGCAATGGACCAGACCACAAAAGCCTTCACTTAGTGGCACAATGCGATTTGTGACACATGGCGATACGCGATACATTAGAACCAAGCAATTCAAACAACTCGACGCCTTTCAGCCTTAGTCTACATTACGATAAAATCATAATAATTGTGTGAGGTAAATGTACACTAGATATCGGAACATTTCGAGGAGAATAAATAATATCGGAGATTTTATCAGCGCACGAACACAGTGTATTGTCTTTGGGCAGTTTAAGCAGGGTTGTCACCAGAGTAGAACAAACCGCGATAGCCGCTATAAATCAAATAGTTAGTGATAATATTAGGTCCTTACTTATGAAGTTGGCGTTTTGCCGTACTGGCAAATTTGATCTCAAATATCTTCTCTTTGGTTAGAAATTCCAAATCCAAATTTATACAGCTATTTACTCATGTATTTGTGTTTTGAAAATTATAATTCATTTGTTTTTTCCTCAATTGTTTTTTTCTTTGCATCACTCAGTTTACAAAATGAAAAACGTGAAATATCGCGTTATTTACGAGTACGAGGTCCACCGTGGCACCAGTGCTGCAGAAACGGTTCGAAGGATTAATGATGTGTATGGCGACGGTGCCGCAAAAGAAAACACAGTACGTTTTTGGTTCCAACGTTTTCGTTCTGGAAATTTCGACCTGCAGAACAAGCCCCGTGGACGGCCGGAGACCAATTTTGATAATGAAGGCTATTGTGGAAGCGGATCCATCGCAAACCACATCCGAGTTAGCTGCAGGCTGCGGTGTTAGTGATAAAACTGTTTTAATCCACTTGAAGCAAATTGGTAAGGTGAAAAAGCTTGAAAGGTGGGTACCTCACGAATTGAGTGAAGCAAATCAACAAACGCGCGTTGACTGCTGCTTTGCACTACTCAACCGGCACAATAATGAAGGTATTTTAAATCCGACTCATACTGTGATGAAAAGTGGATCCTGTACGAAATCGGAAAAGCGAGCTCATCGCAATAGCTGAACCCTGCCGAACCAGCCAAACCATGCCCCAAGCGAAAATTGACTCCAAAAAAGTTACTTGTGAGCGTTTGGTGGACTAGTGTTGGTGTCGTTCACTACAGCTTTCTTAAATCTGGCCAGACGATTACGGCAGATGTCTATTGTCAGCAACTGCAAACCATGATGGAAAAGCTAGCTGCTAAACAACCGAGGCTGGTTAATCGCTCTAGGCCACTGCTGCTTTATGATAACGCTAGACCACACACTGCACAACAGACGGCTACCAAATTAGAGGAGCTTCAATTGGAATGTCTAAGACATCCACCGTACTCTCCGGACCTTGCCCCAACAGATTACAATTTTTTTCGAAATTTGGATAACTTCTTGCAAAGGAAAAAATTCAACTCCGATGGGGCAGTCCAAACCGCCTTCAAAGATTTTATTGATTTCCGTCCGAATGGTTTTTTTAGTAAAGGGATCGATGAATTACCTATGAGATTGTAAAAGTGCATAGATAGCAATGGTACATACGTTGATTAAATAAATATATTATAATAAAAAAAAATCGGCTTTATGTTCCTCCCATACTAAACGTCAATTTCATATGTAAGGACCTAATATATTCGAATATTCGAATATATTCGTAAAATTTTTAAGGGAAGAATAATTTACTTCGGATGATAAATAGATTCTATATTTTTTAAAAAACACAATAATTGTAGAATGTTATAAAAGACAACAAAAATTATACTGAAAAATAATGTTGAATTTAGAAGTAAAAAAAAAAACACAAAAAAAATATCTCGATTACTGACAAAATTTTAGATATGTTTATATTACTTCATATCTCACACTCCATGTGTTTTTTTAAAATTATTTTGTATATAACTTTTTTTCAGCTCATATATTTATGAAAGCTTAATACTAAAGAATAATAGAACCAACTCCATTGTTTACAAAACAAAGTGTACTTACTTACTTAAGTGCTAACTATAAAGATAAGCATAAGACTTTAAAAAAAGGCAAATGCAAAAGATGTCCCACAATTTACGGCGTTTACATCTTTCATGTCCGACTTCCATATAGCCGAAAATGCTTGCATATGAATTCCACGGATCGTAAACAATTGTTTCGTTTAGAAAAATATTAATAATCTTATAATTTAAATATGAGCGAATATTTTAAGAATACTTTTTAAAGTATTCAAATAACGAATACTTAAAAACAGGCGAATATATTCGAGGTTCGAATATTCGGATTGGAGGCTTTAAATGAACGGAGCTCACTGGAGCATGTTCGTGGATTCTCGCAAATATGGCTACGGCTCTTCACATTCTTGCAATTTCAATTACACCAGCAACAACAGCTGAAGAACTAACAAACACTAAGCACTGTTTATTTTCTGGTTACCATAACCATTCAGAATCTATGAGTTGGAATTTTCTGGACATTTTCTTTAGCCGAAGTAACCCGTTGCATTCTTACCAAAACGCTTGTATAAGTCACATTAGTTATTTTAAACGTTTACCGATTTCAATACTGCCGTATCATCGTAAAGACGGACACAAAGTCCGTCTATATTTAATTTGTTTTAAATTTAATATATTTATACCTATTTCAAAAGGACTTAGATATCGGGTGACGGCATAGCCTCATTTGTGGTGGAAGTGAAGGATAAGGATAGAAATGGCGAGTATATAAAATGCTATACATTCGATGAATTAAATTGGTTATTAGTTACATTATAGTTGAGGAATTTATGATCTCTAAACAATCTTTATTATTGATATGTAAAATTTCAATGCCGTTTTATTTTTTAAATATGCGGCCTATCGCCAAAGGTTGGCTTGATTATTATTAAAAATTATATCAAGGCGTCGTATTATTTTATTCTAATATTATAATTATGGATAGTTTTACTTTTATGAAATGCTAATCAGTAATTGCAGTTTAGTTATGTATATCGGAATCAATACTATTTTGTAATAACTTTAACAAATAGAGAAATTTTAAACATTTTTATTTATTTACCTTTTAGGTAAGGTTTAACTAATTAAAATAATTGATTAATAATAATAATAATAATATTGCTGAGTTGGTTCAAAAAATTAGGTTAATAGACTAGGAACACAGCACTGTATTAAACTATTTGTTTGACATGACTCAGCAATATTGCCACAACAAACGCTACTTTTTGACCCACATAGTCCCACATAGTTTTGTCGAATAGACAATATTGGATCATGAAATTGGGTCAAGTATGCACAACAATTAGCGATGGAAAATTTCATCGATTGTTCATTTTGTCGTTCGTTCTAGTGAAATGTTCACTTTCGATCATTTTCTTGCCTAAAAGTATATCTGACGAGGGTAAGGATTTGGGATCGGTGGGGGGGAGGGGTTCAGTCGTCATCTTAATTCGCTCATTTGTCCACAAAAACCATTAACTATTCACTCTCGATATCTTTCTCAGCCTTCCCTCTTCTATCGAACATACTTCCCAAATACAAAAATTCATCTACGTACTTAATGAAATAATTAAAAAATAAATCATAACTGTCATAATCGTCAGAAACGATTAAGAACTGTCATAGTCATTTATTATGACAGTTCATGCAAAAAATATCACATCCTACCATTATACAAACGTCGGGAAATAGGTAATTTGATGTACCTACTAAAAATTGTATCAGGCAACGTCGACTGTCCTGAACTATTAAATATACTAAAATTCCATGTTCCCTGTAGATCTTGTAGACACAACTTAGTCTTTCACATTGATTTTACCTCATCCAATTATCGTCGTAATTCATATTTCTTGAGGGTATGCATTCAATAAACTGATAAGATTATTGGATATTGCGGCGATGCATTCAATAAACTGATAAGATTATTGGATATTGATCTGTTCGAGTGCAGCCACACAAGATTAAGAAAAACTTTTGAGTGCAGAATTTTTTTCCTACTTAATAATTAAGTCTCTTTTTCTCTTGTTCATTATTTTTGTATTATTTTTAACATGCCTATGTTTTTCTGCTAACAATTAAGTTTCTTTTTCTTTTGTTTAATTTTTTATTCTATTCTGTTATATAATTCTTAACATGCCTTAGTTTAATTCAAAAATTTATCATTACTAACATATTTCTAAATGTGGAGACCTGTAATTGGCCATCTATATTATATCAATGTTTTCTATGCTTCTTTGTTGTACTGTTGGTCTTCCATGAATATTAAATAAATAAATAACCAGATTTATGGACAACCCTGGCATCCAATATCCTGCCGGACGACATGTCTGCGCATGACCGGATGGACAAGATCCGAGCAGGGATGAAATCTTCGAACGCACGTACCCCCGCAGGCACATTGATGCCGCGCCTACTTGGGTACATACTGAAATCGGACCACGTAAGACTGTGCAAACAACCCTTACATTTTATTGTTCAGGGGAGCACATTACACACATTATAAACACCACAGATCTCAAAAGTTTAGTGGTTGGATAAAAAGTTGTGTCGTATGTCCAAAAACTTTCGTCTGGATTTTATTCATTTATTTTTTATACGCCCATAGGTCATTTAAATGGAAGAATTCATAATTTAAACAGATAATAGTACAATAAAAATTGTAACTGTAACGAATTTGAGTGACATCTGTTATCTCAGACCTACAGGTGGAACCCCTTCGGACCAACTCTACCTACCTCGTATCGTAATTTTATTCGCGTTTTAAATTAAGTCGATAATCTGGTAATAAATATTGTACACGCCTGCACTTCAAATAAACATTGTAAGTAATATCTCTCTTTCAATCATTATCCTTTTGTCACTATCCCAGAGCAGAGAATTCACAGGTTCACAGGTTATAAGAACAATTGGAGTAAAAGTGTGCACTGAGGGTATAAGCCTTCTTGGCCCTTAATGCACATCATTAACCCTATATCTGTTTGGTGAATGAGAGTGACAGATGGCCTGGAAGAACGAGAGAGCGAATAGTATAAAGCGAGAGGCGCCATTTTGCGGTCTCTCTTATTCCGTAGCCACTGTGACGTTAATAGTACTCCTATTGTTACTTGTAATAATTGAAGATCCCATAGCGAGAAGTTATTAACTAACATTCAAGTCATTTTGAGAAAATTAGACATTTGCATTTCATCTTTGAAAAATATGTTTTATTGCTAATTCAAGATTAATTTTTATTGATTTTGTCACTAAAATATCAAAAATGTATTTACAAAGTTAAAAAAACGCATTTTTGCACAAAAAAATAAAAATATACTTATTTTTCCCTAAAAAAATGTAGTTAACAACCATTTTTTCGCCTCTGGAACTTATTTTTAATAGAATAACACCTTTTTAAAATTGGTAAAACACGAACATCAAACAACCCTTCAAATCCGTTTTTACCATTCATTATCCGAAATTAAAAAATACCTGGCATGTTAATTAATAATACAAAACATGGTATGTACCATTTAAAATTATTAAAAATTATATATAAGTACATATTATAATAGTCTTCAAATAAAAACAAATATATGACAGTACTGCTAGAGTAAAATTTATATTAACCAAAAATATTCCAATCAAATTAAAAGGCGTGTTAATTTCAGAATGATGGCATGAACATTTTAATATTGAAGATAACATGTTCTTCGCATTAGTAACTGATTTGATTTTAATGAAAAAGTGTAGATAACATGTTCATCCCTATGATTGGGACATGTTCTAATTATTTTAAAGTTCTGAACTTATTTCAGAAAGAGCGTACAATATTTAGTTTAGACGGCTTATTAACTCATTTTTGACAAAAATGTTAGTTAACAACTTATTGCCATGGGGTCTTCAATTGTAAACCAATAAATATATGAAAGCCACGACAACAAGTTTCATTGGAATTCCGAACTTTAATATTTTTCTCCACACACGCTGGAGAGAACATTACAGTCACTTAAATATGTTAAAATAAAATTAATGTTAAAAAAATGCAGATAAGGTCAATTATTCAATGCAGTTCAAAAAATAATGTGCGCTTATCAAACACATTACGCGGGTTATCGCACCATCAAATTGCTTTGTCGAATTGACGCGACGGAAAAAACTCGGCGGATCATCCGCTTAGTGTGGTGCCGGCCTTACAGCTCCATTTTCTCTTTTATATAAAAGCTTTTTGCAATTAGGTAGGCATAACAAAAAGTACGAGTAATTAGTTTTTTTTGTATATGGGGCCACGTGAGTATTGCAATATTAATTTAATGTAATTATTATTTTTTCCTTGAATAATTGCAGTGTATGTAGATGAACGTGAATGAATGTAAGAGATAGAATATAAGGGAGAGTGAATGGGGATAAAAAGAGACCACTAATAATATTGTCGCGATATAACTCTTTGTTACTAAAGTCAATAAATAATCTTCAGTTGTAATACCAAAATTCCCACAACGCCTCCTCCTTACTTTAAAGGACGAGAATATTACAATAATGTAATGTAATAGAATTTTGTCCCAATCATTAAAAAATTGCATTAACTTGTGAAAAGAGGGTCTGATTACAGAAAAATTTATTCAAAAATATAAATCTCCAATAATCACTATAAAATTAATTTTGTGAAAATTATCTCCCTTTCTTAATTTTACATTCACAAATCGGATTAAGTTATTATTGTCTCCCGTATTTTAAATAAGCGTGAATAGTGATTTATGAGTACTCGGGTTTATAAGTCGTGAGCAGAGACGGACTGGTGATACAAATCACTAAACCACCCCTGGTGACGTCACGAACCTTCGCGCCTCTGTTTCATTCATATTGAATGACTTCTAGCCCGGGCAGTGGCTCTAAAACTTTCGCGCACATCTATTTGTTTCTTAAGCAAACATTTATTTGAAGAACCGCCAAGCTGAAGTATCAGATTTATTATTATCATTATCAGATTATTTACAATTGAAATAAATTGTGGCCACTTTGCATGCGTGCAGTTGTTCACGACTTAGGTGTAAACACTTTTTTAATACAACGCACAGTTTTTTACGTTTTATTTTACTAAAGTCTATCATAACATAAATTTTATTCGCTGTACTTCTTAAAGAAGGAAAATGCGGGGAAAAAATCGAATATAATACATTAACTCTTAATAATTTCAAATACATAATTCTCATTGTAACCAACAAACTAGCGCTCCCAGATGGCGCTGCTTACACACGAACACAAATTTACTACGGTTTCGCGATATTTTTTTTTAACACGAGTTTTTTTTTTTTTTTAAATTATCACAAGCACATTAGACAAACATTCAAATTAAAAAATAACTTTATATCAATAAAAGGTAAATATATTTTTTTAAATATATGGTACTAGCGCACCCGTTGCACGACGACGCGTGCAACGCGACGCGGCAGACTTACTGATGATTAAGTAACGAAGTAGAAGAAGACGGACTCACTGTTGATTGAGTAACGAAGAATAAAGTTGACGGTAAACACTGCGCGCTGAGCTCCCTTTTCCGTTGGCACCCCGGTCGCGAAGATCGGACTGCGCGTTCGGGCGCAAAGGTCGGAAAACTTAAAAACAAAAATGTAGCGCCCGCTACGCGACCGGAGCGCTAGCAGTGCGGCCGAAGCGTCCGCTGCGGGCCGATGCGTCCGCTGTGCGGCCGAAGCTCGGAGTGTTGTCACAGATTTGTCAGTTTTTTAATCATTGTGTGCGCAAAGAAGAAAAATATGAATGAATATGTGAAAGATTATGAATCCGAATTTGAATTTAAAAAATATTCTTCTTTTTTCAAAGAAAAAATTAACATTTCAAAAAAAATTCTTGTTTTTATCAAAGAAAAAATTAACATTTCAAAAAAAAATTTCGACTTTTTCAAAAAAAAATTATAGTTTTTTCAAAAAAAAAAATTTTCTTGAAAAAATTGCCTTTTCCAAAAAAGTAATAAATAAACTAAAAAATACTACATGAACAATTAATAAAAAAATAATTCACCCATCATCACCTTTTGTAAAAAATAACAAAACTGTTTTCAAAATTCAAATCTGTCAAAAAATAACGATGAGAGAAAAAATTAATCTAATACTGAAAAAGAGAGACCCCTGTCACGAAAATATGTGACGATAAAATAAAAGACGACAAATCTGAAAATAAAAGACACGATCTTAAAATTTTCGAAATCCGGCTTACGTAAAAATAAAAAATATAATCTCTTAAACACACGCATTTTAATACAAATCGAGCGCGTTAATTTAAACGTGACGTCACTCTCGCTATGCAATGGAATATTTTCTAATAAATATTGATTGAATTTAAATATTGATTAACATATATTAAAATTATCTATTGCAAAAATCTATTTTTGCTTATAACTTGTATTGTAGAAAAAATTGTAAATGTACTAGATTTTTTTTTAAATTATAAATTAAAAAACACTAGTCAATTTTTCAGCACAGCCTAAGATATTAAGCATTACAGTCTAGACAGAACATTTTTGAATTGGAACATGAAGTTGGTTCATTATTATTATTACTTTAATACATTACTTAAATATTTCATTACGAAAATGAACATTTTAAAAACTAGAATTTTCTCGACATTTTCTCAAATGTTTTAGGAACAGGCTCCTAGATGCAGGCTCCATCATCAGGGCTGATGTGATGAATGTGTTTTGAAGTGTAGGTTAAGTATTGCCTTGCAATACTGTACGGAAGTCAGGGTGTCTCCAAGTTCAAAACACATTCATCACATCAGCCCTGATGATGGACCCTGCAATGGGATCCAAAACGTTGGCCAGAGAGGTCAAATATACATGGCAAAATATCCCAGAAAACTAGACACAGAAGATTCTGAACGGCCGTGAAAATCTAAGGACGTTCTTAATCTTGTTGTTTGTGCCGAACACTGTCTTAATCTTCCGTTTCTTGAGCGCTTTGGCAATCCTGTCTGTTACATTATGGATATAAGGCAAGAAAGCAATCCCTTTGATCTCAGCTTCTGTGTTTTTCTCGGAGCTGCTAGATTTGGCTCTTATGATGCGCCGTATTAGCCGTCTTTGGTATCCATTGCTTTCTAGTGCGTCGCTCAGTGTACGAATCTCCTCCTGCAGATGTTCTTCTTGGCTTATGCGTTTAGCTCTCGTAGCTAAGGTATTAATTAAACCTCCCTTCTGCGCTGGGTGGTGGTGGAAATCTGCATGCAAGTAGCGGTTCGTATGGGTCGGCTTCATGTAGACTCTGTGCCCTTTTTCCATATAAGAAAGACTATCGAATTAGTACGTGTAAGTCATTCGTAAGACACACATTGTTCTGTTGTGTTGGTGTTTACAGGTATAGAAACTAACACAACGAAACAGTGTGTCTCATACGCACACTGCACAGCTCACACATACAAATTCGATTGTCTTTCTAAATGGAAAGAGGTCTACACTGTCGAATCTGCAAAAATTCGATCTTATTCTTTGTTGTAAAAGTTAATTTTCAAATGGTACTTTGTAAAAAAACTTACGTAAAATTTCAGTAATTGGAGGTCATACAACTTTTTGATTAAAGCGAAAGCATTCATATTGTAATGTGTGTAAATATAAAAAATAATTTATTAACATTTTAGGTTTATTTCGTAATATTTTGCTGTTGTGACTAATACAACTAATATGTATGAGTAATAACTAATTGATGTAAAGCTGAAATTCAATCACAAAATGTCCATCATTTTTGACGGGTTATAGTTAGTATGATAATAATTGCTAATGAAATATTACGAGATTCATACTTTATTTCAGAGTTTGTGTTTATGGTGTGTTTCACTTCTGTAATTGGGCCTGAACAAAGCCTGTTGAAGTTTCGCCGTACGCACTTTCCACTATGAGCAGTTTTCCATGTGAGATATGTGTCTTATATATTGTTTCCATGCATGAAGATGAAAGCAGTTGAAGTGCGTGAAACTCTGGCTGCATGAAAAGGGAAGGAAGCATGCCCAAAACCTATTACAAGCCATGATATAAACTAAATTTAAAATATACTAACCCTACAAGAACATTTACTGTCATCTTTTTTAACACTTTCAATTGTTTTATTTTATTTTATTAATATCCTATTCAGATCTTTATTTTTTCCTTTGTCTATAATAGAATTAATTAACACCATTATTAAATTGTAAACATTTAATTATTACTATTACTTAATTTTAATTGGCAATAAGATTGATTCACAAATGTTATATAAATAATAAATATTCTTGAACATTATACTACTGGAAGAGCACTGTCTGCTATAATACAGTAAATTACTAGTGTAGCAGGCAGGGCGTCAAATCAATTTAGTGTTTACTTGCTGCCAAGACACTCAGCAATAATGAGAAAAGCTTAATTTAATTTTTTAAACACTGTAAACATTTGTAACATTGAACAATGAATAAACATTTGAACATTTAGTTGTCCTGTATACAGTTGTCCGGTCACCTTTCGTTACCGATTGGTTTTACTTCAGTCTCAAAAGTTGTCAAAGTGGGTGTCAAATTCGTGTGTGGAAATAAGTGGGAGCACTTATTTCCTATCACCTGTTAGGTGTCGCTTGTTCACACTGCTGGCCACACTAGCACAGTTTTATTTTCTGCGGTCTTAATGTCGCGCTGTCAAATAACAAAAATTCTCCGCACGTGTCCGCCCGCCTTCTATACAAAACGTTGATTTCGCGATGCTCCGAGAACGTTTGTACTCCATATTTTTAGTAATTTCTCCATATTTCTAGTAATTATGAAAATAGCTCAATTATTCTTGATTCATGGGGATCGTTAGAAAGATAATACGCATTTGTAAACTCGCGATAATATATTTTCCCATCAAAAAGTTGGAGAAGCATCTTGACAGGATTTTACAGACAGTCGGAAAATCCGCAAAATCTAAACAACGCAAATGCGGTCCTCTTGTGAATAAATTTGGTCCGAATATTTAATATTCTTTTTGAGTTATCTCCTCTCGTGGACACGGCTCGGCCCACAATACCGTTGTGTAATATCACCTATGTGAGTTACCGTCAAAGTTTACAACGCTGGCAATGCGCGGAATGCCCGTGCGCCTTGCCGAAATGAGAAAAAGTTTGCGGAAAGGGCAAAGTATGAAATATGATTTTCTAGCGTAAATTGTCTATTTCATAATATAACGTCGGGGATAGTTTTCTAAGTGTATCAAACTAGACACCGCTTTCCATTTTGTGGAACATTTCATCAGTAACAATGAGTAGACCTCTGTTTGAGCGGTCGTGTATGGTGATGGATGATGCGCGGGCCGACAGATGACGTGTGAGCAAGACGACCGGCAGTCTTAGTTTCATTGGGTTGCATAACCGCCTAATATAATGTATTTTGTAAGCCATCTTTGTAATTATATTGGGAATACATTTTTTAAAAACACACCGATTTTTTTTATTAATTTACTGTAAAGGAATTCTTAATTTGCTTCCCACACCGAAGGTTTCGGGTTCTGCGGTGAGGTCACAATTAATCTATGTGATTTACTCAAGCTTGTTTTGTGATTTGTTACGCTTCTGTAATTGGGTCTCTTGGGCTGTTGAAGCGTAAATAAAAAATAAGATTTTTAATATAATTAACAGAGTGTACATTTTATCTTGATGAAGGGACCATTTTCCCGGACACATGTTGGTATGTACAACAAACTGGTGGTATAAACAAAGTATATGTTTGTTAATTATACTAATAATGTCACCACAAAATCATTTTGTGTTTATTGAAGAAGAAAATACTATTTTTATTTTTCCGATGTAGAATATTGTCTCTTCTACAGAAGCAAGCGCTTATATTTATAGGAGGAGTATGCTGAAATAATTTAGTTTTTATATACGTTTTATATACCTTCGATTTTATATTTATTTTGAACGTAATAATTTCACTCAAAATCCTAATACTATCTTCGTCAGCTTTCCACGAATTAAGAATTTTATCTAATTTCCAGGTACTCGTTTCAAAAATATTTATTAGATCTTTAATTTTCGTGTTAAAGCCACACGTATTTCCACACGTCTTTAACAAACCCAAAACGATAATTAAAAAAAATCCGTATTTTAGGAATCAGCTCTCCGAACCAAAATTATTTTAATTACCGGATCGACTCATAGCAGCACACCACTGACTATAACTATATTAGCTATAACCGGAGTTATCCAATGACAGAATTTTTCGGTTTTAAAAATAAATAAATTCAGTTTTCTTATTTTATTTTAACTGACCATAGTGGAAAAAGAATACAGTTATAATATTCCCTGAATATTGAGTTGGGTTGCATTAGTCTATGAAAGAATCGATCTGCAATCTTGCTTCATTAAACCTGTGAATATTTTATTCTTGGATAACAACCCTTACACGTATCACGAAACTTTTTCAAAACACGGAAAAAGTCAAGCGGTAAAGTGCAGACTTTTTGTCTTGTTTCTCTAAACTGCTGAATATATAAAATAAATAATTTGCAAACCATGACTCGATCAGCAATTGACTATTTATTTTATTATATTTTGATGGTTTTAAATTCCGCTACAAGAACTCATAAAGTTGACAACTTCCCACATTACCACGATAAGCTGAAGGCTGCTGTAGGATATGAAATTAAGTTATTTAATTTTTTCAATTGATTCAGCAACATTGTATAGTGAAATTTTTAAAAATATTTATTGTATTAGATATTTCTATAAATCTACTTATATTATTTGTTAATTACACCTACATGTTTCGGAAATACCTTTCAATCGAAAGGGTGTCATACATTATTCATTTTGATATTTTGACATATACAATATAACACCCTGATGATGGAAAGGTATTTCCGAGACATGTAGGTGTAATTAATCAAATAATATAAGTAGATTCATACAAATATCTAATACAATCAATATTTTTAAGTTATTTAAGTTTGTCAAATTCCACTGACATTTTCAAACGCGAATTAACTGAAGTTCTATGGATTAGGGGGCATAAGAGAAACTTAAAATTGAAAGTAGTGGGTGTCGTTGTAGTTAATCAAGAAATATTGGTGAATGATTATTTTAATTAAATAGCTTTAGAGAATTGTGTTGTGTGAACAAAATGTGGTTAAAAGCGAAATATAAAGACCTCCAAAGCTCGGGTTATTATTTGTGTTCAATATTTCATTATCTTGGCGGCCCTCGTAGTCTAATATATAAAACACTGGCTACATACATACCGTTACATGCCAATGTACGAGTGAGCGATATCTGTGCGAAAGAGACAAAGTTACATGACTGCTTCACGCTAGACAGTGATGCAATTAAGCACTTGACGTTAGTTGACATTTGTTTCAGTTATGTACACCACACACTAACTAACTAATTGACCATCACGCCGTTTCCCCGCAGGGATAGGCAAAGAGGATTGAATGCCACACTCTTCTATCCTGGCACACCACTTTTGCTTCGACCACATTCATACATACGCCGGTTGTTGCGACTTTTAACGGGGCCATCCTCAAACACTTGTTGTATCTGATCGCTGACCAGGTCTTTCGCGGACGTCCTCTATTCCTGTTCCCTTCAACACTCGCCTCATATATTTTCTTAACCATCATTTCCTCGTTCATACGTTCCACATGACCAAACCATCTCAATACTCCTTTCTTTATTCTAACTATCTCACTACAGCCAGCATTGCATTCACGTCTGAATTGTTCATTCCTTACTCTATCGACCAAAGATTTTCCACACAAGCGACTTAGTGACCGCATTTCTACCGCATTCAGTCTACTTTCATTCCTCTTTTGCCAATTCCAGGCTTCACTTCCACACATTAGAGTTGGCACTAGAACGCCATTATGTACCGCTAGTCTTGCTTCCTTTGACAGATTCTTATTGGCCACAATTTGTAAAAAAATAATAACCTCGCAGAACTACATTCCTGCCTTGATTATGAGTCGAAAATGTTCAAGCTATCATGACCTTTATATCAATAGTTAAGGAGATATGCGACATCAAAATTTGTATTTTTTTTTTCAATATTTCTGACTTATTTTTTGTAAAACGTTGGACTATCATTATAGTAACTTATATCGAATATAAAAAATTCATTCCCTTTAATACAAGTCAAATAAAAAAATAAAAACCTTCGAATTCCAATTGGAAAACATTCCAATTGGAATTTTTTCGGGGTTTTTATCATTTTATTAAACATGTATTAAAGAGAATGAATTTTTCATATTCGATAGAAGTTACTGTAATGATAGTCCAACGTTTTGCAAAAAATAAGTCAGAAATATTGAAAAAAAAATGCAAACTTTGATGTCGCATATCTCCTTAACTATTGATATTAGGTCATAATAGCTTAAACATTTTCGACTCATAATCAAGGCAGGAATATAGTCCTGCGAGGTTATTAATGTTTTACAAATAACCCTGTATATGTCACCGTTGCGTTGGTAATAAGATATTTATTTTTTCATGCACCGAAAAATCTAGTAATTGTGTTTTCAGAATATATGTTGTTGAAAAATAATAATTTAAGCTTGCAAATAAATGTACAAAAGTAGTTATTCAAAGTCTCGTAGAGGATTATAATATTCCTGGGGCCAATTACGAGAAGCAATTACAATTTGTTATTAAATGTGAAATCAACAAAACCTTTCGGCGCCATCTCGTGTCGTCTGACGGTAAACAAGGTAGGCCTATTACAAATTCCCCTTAAAGTTAGAGGTAATTTGGCCTGACCTTACAGATAAAATATTCTAATCCCGAAGGAAGCCGTCGGTTTGTTCATTAGACCCCATCATTTCAAATCCAATTGGAAGCTTTTCATTTTCATTCTAAATGTCACAAAATTATGTTACTTTAATGATAACTGAGTGTGTAATAAATTTAACACGTTTATGGTTTCAGTAATTACAAAGGACGCCTGCGAGTATGACATAAGGGGAAGGGTATATAGAGGAAATCTACACTAGTGGCATTTACTTTTAGAATATTCGTGGCTTCTTTTGAAGGGTTGTACCACTCTGAAATCCAGAAATTTAGGTAAAAATTGGGTAATTTATTACAAGGAGGTGATTATATACAGGGTTATTTGGAAAACATTAAAAACCTCGCAGGACTATATTATGGACTATATGCCTTGATTATGAGACGAAAATGTTCAGGCTATCATGACCAATTTGCATTTTTTTTAAATATTTCTGATTTATTTTTTGTAAAACGTTGGACTATCTTTACAATAAATTATATCGAATATTAAAAATTCATTCCCTGTGATTCAAGTCAAATAAAATAATAAAAACCTTCGAATTCCAATTGGAAAACATTTCAATCGGAATTTTTTCAAGGTTTTTATTATTTTATTTAACTTTTATTGAAACAAATTAATTTTTCGTAACCGATATAAATTAACTGTAATGATACTTCAACGTTTTATAAAAAAATATGTCAGAAATATTGAAGACAGAATGCAAACTTTGATGTCGCATATCTCCATGACTATTGATATTAGGTCATGATAGCTCAAACATTTTCGACTCATAATCAAGGCAAAAATATAGTCTTGCGAGGTTATTAATGTTTTCCAAATAACCCTGTATATTTTTTGGTGGTAACTACATCTAAAACTATTATTATGTTAATAAGAATGAATTATTGAAGTCTAACAGAGACATAATTATTTATTTGGGAAACATTTACGGAAATCTTTATAGGGTGGCCACAGAGCTCAATCCAACGTTCACCGATTCCGCCGCAAGAACATCTGAAAGCTGTATATATCGAGAGTAGAAAGCCAAAAGCGCGATAGTGATTATTTAAAACTTTACAGGAGAGCATAATAATGTTTTGTCAATCTGATTTTGTCAATATTTATTTTATTATTAAACGATTTTCATATGTGTTTTGGATAAACAAATATGCAGATCGATTCATAATAAAAGAAACATTGACAAAATCAGGTTGAAAGGACTTTATTTTGACTTCATGTAAAGTTCTAAGTAATCACTATGGCCATTTTGACTTTCTACCCTCGATATTATATGTATTCAACGGTATTGTATTCATATTCATATATGTATTCAAAATTCAATGCAACGTTCAACGAGGAATCGGTGAACGTTGCATTGCGTAAAGTTTCATTAGCCAGCTAATACATTTCATAAGCCCTGCGGCTACCCTATACAGACTTCCATATATGTTTCCTATATAAATGGCTTCGTCTCTGTGAGACTTCCATAATTTATCTTAATTAATCCCTCTGTGAACAAAATCCAGCAATTGTGTTCTTAGAACGTACTTATAAAAATGTTATTATTTTATCAGTAATTTTTTTTAAATAAAAAAAAGATTGCGCCACGTCCATTCCCATGGAGCTCCTCTGCCGTGACTGAATTTTCCCCGGTGCATGTTTGTCTGACACAGAAAATAAGGTTATGAACTTACGAAGAAATGATATATCTACTGGAAAAAACAATTTTTTGCAGAATAGGGACCAATATTATAAAAAAACTCTTTTTAGACGATTGTTATTAACAAATAGCTTATCGGATTACAAAATCCACACTTATCGAGATAATTTATTGTATATATCTCGTATATGAAGCTATTTAAGTGGAAAAGCATTTATGGAAGTCTTTTTTGGATATTTACAGGGCTTACGTCTTATTATTGCTACATAATCTAGTCAAAAAATATCTGCTAATGATATATACATTATATATATAATTTTTTATTTTATTTGAGAAACATACGGTAGAATATAATAAAAAAAATTACATAGTATCGAAAAAATATTCATTTAGTATGACCAGTGAAGTTTCCTCGAAGCTGGTAAAAAAAACTAAGAAAAAAATGATAAAGAATATGTGACGAAGGTTTAATTATGATAATGCATAAAAAGGGAAGGGTGGGAAGAGGAAGGGAATGGAATTCAATTAAAGAAGTATTAATTTTATTTCAATAATCATAAATGAGATAACGAAGTTTCATTTTAAATAGATGCAAATTGTCGATAATAATGTCTAGGTTATTTGTAGAATTCAAAAGATTGTATTTTGAAGTAGAACGAGTTACAAAACAGTTTTTTAAGTAGTTAGTCCTGCCAAAGTTTGGGTAAAATAAATTATTTGAACGCGTTGAGTATGCAGGACAGCATAAACCTATTTTTTCTAATAAATATGGTGAGTCAACCAACAATATAAATACAAATATACAACTAAATAAAAAGTCTTATTACCAGCGCGGTGTATATACTGTTTCATGGAAATGACAAATTCCAACCACATACGGCGATGGCGTAATGCAATTATATTAAGGAAAGTAAGTGAGTCTTCTGGTTTGAATTTTCTGAGATATTCTGCCGTGTTTCTACGACCTTTATGGACGACGTTTCGGATTCCATTGCAGGTTGGGCCCTACAATGTGATCCGAAACTTTGGCCAGGAAGTAGAAAGACGGTAGAATATCCCAGAAAACTCAAACCAGAAGATTCTGAACGGCCATGAATACTAAAGAACATCTTATAGTGAGCAGGTACAAACCATTTACACCATAAAAATTTGACGATCATGGGTGGAATCGTGAAAGTTAAATTGTTTAAAGTGATCGCTTAAGCCAGCCAATAACAGGCTGTAAGACCTGTAAACGCCCAAAAAAGTTATCCATACATACTTTCCCATATAAAAAGGTTCGCCTCTGTGAGATATAATGTATAGTTTATCTTAATTTAAACAAATTATGCTTGCGGCCCGATAAGGGTTTCATATTTTTGCGTTTTACTCGCTTCGAAAGTGGGCGGCCCTGAAGAAGCCTTTATGATGAACCTTATTCCATCTGGATGTTTTCCCTTGGCATCTGCCAGAGCAGCGAAAATCTGAGATCCACCCCTAGTTAAATACCTGTCTTTTTCTTCTGCGACAGCACATATTTCACAGTCATACGTGGCCACTGTAAATGTGCATTGAGTGAACACTTTTCGTTTTCTAAAATGAAAAAAAAAACTAACCCATAAAATCCAAGTTTTTATTATACTCCCTTTCTCATTTGTATTGTTTCCAATTTGATATTCTATCAACATATTCCTCTTGCTTTAAGTTCACGTGGAAAATCTATTCCATGTATATTATTACCCTTAAAACTTATAGAATATTGAAAACGTAATAATTGGTATAGGGGGGCAAGGCGTCGGCGAAACCGTCTGATCGGACCCACGGCTCGAGTCAGACTAGTTGAAACAGGTTTCGCGCCTTCTCCACGCGTCGGGCTCCTTTCTCAAATGAATTGAAAAAACCGTTAAAATTTTGAAAAACCCAAAATTGTACTATAATTAAATTTTTTTAAACTAAAATTAGTTATATCATTTCTATCGTCGCCACGAGTCTGCCTGCAAAGTTTCAGCTCAATTGGATCACGGAAAAAGGGTTAAAAATCGATCCATAGTTTTTTCGGCAGACAAGCAGACGCTGCGAGTTAATAGAAACGGAGTAAGAACTATATCTATATGGCTTGCCCTGGGATAGTTAGTACTATATAATCTCTTTTGTTAGTCTGGTTTCAGGAATTTTGATCAAACCATCGAAATTGTCGATAAACTATTTTTGGTCAGATGCTTGTTATATTGGCGTCTTCAAGCATTTTATCTTTGGACGTTTTTTTTTTTATTTTGTTTATTTTACATTTGTTTTAGAATAATTTACTAATAACTGCTTTTTATTATTCTTCTCAAACATCACAAACTCAAAGATATTTTCATTGGAGCATGACTTCGGGAGGCAGATGAAACATTAAAAACTATTTATTAAACAAGCCACTGGACAGGAATTTGATCAGAGTACCGTTCTTTAATTCTCTCAAAATATTTCTTGAATATTTACACTGTATCACACTATCACTAGAATCTTCATTGCACCTTTTTGTTTTTCTCACGTAAGTACCCACTTGCACCGAATATCTGTCGCTTGCTCACACTGCTAGCCGCCGCATGGTTTAGATTTTATCTGTGTTATTCTAGAAATGTTATAATCGCTCGCTCTTTATACAAAAGTGTCGGTTTCGTGATGCAACGAGAAGTTTCTAGTAGTTTTTACATTATTCTAGTGATTATGAGAATAGCCCAGTTGGTTCTAGATTCGTGTGGACCGTTCGAGAGACTTCAATAACGCGCATTCATCATTGTTATATACTCTCGTGACCATATATTAATTTTAATCTTTATACATAAAACTAAATATCTATCTATTCGGAATATTTTGAGTTTGTCAAGTTTTTCAGAATACGGTACTGGATTTTTTCGTTTGGATCATTAATCAAGACATATTACAGATGTCTCACAGAGACGAAATTATATTTTTTATATGAAAGTAGGTTTGGTAGTCTTTTGGTGTTCATAGGGCTTACGACCTATCGTACGGCTGGCTTAAGTTTTCACTTTACATGGTGAACTTTACATGTGTAAAGTGATAACCTAAGCCAACCGTACAATAGGTCGTAATCCCTTTGAACACCCAAAGACTTCCAAACCTACTTACCCATAAAAAAAATATAATTTTGTCTCTGTGAGACATCTATAATATGTCTATCTATTCACTTTACAATCCTAGACCCTTTAAGCGAAGTAATCCTAATTTTGGAATTGCCTTGTACTTCTCTAAAATCGTCCTACGATGACCTTTATTACCTAATATTTATTTTCAGCCCTTAATTTCTAAGACAAACATGTCTTTGAAAACATTGTCAAAATGGAGACCTTAGCTTTGTTCTTTGTCAAGATACTGCGCACTGTGTTTCTTCTGTTCAACAATAACACAGTATACTAAGAACAGTAATACGTCTTCATACAAACTGGCCGCTACCCATTAGAATGTGTGCGTGCGTGCTCGGCGCCGTGTACGCACGCACTGTGACGCACACATTGATATAGAATATGGGGGCATAAGGCGGCGGCAGTAAGGGCCGCGACTTCGGTGCCATTCGCGCTCGCAGCCGCCGCTTTAGAAAAAAAATGCGCTTTCTGAAAAAAATGCCTTTTTTATGTTTGTGGTGCTTTACTAAAAAGGTGTGTTGATTATCACAAAGACTGTGAGTTTTTAAAAGTCTACGTTGATGTTAATCAGCGTTCTTGCAATTTAAGTGCAGAAACTAGGTATACTAATTATAGAAATTTTCGGGTTTCGTGTCTACTTTATGCGTCGGAATCTCAGACGCTACGACTATAAAGAAAGTGATGATGATATGAAAGAGAGTGAGAAAGAAAAAAAATAAAGTGACAACCCTAGCGTCAACGCAAGAGTAGACAGGCCGGAGATAAACTACTGTTCTGGGTATACTGTGACAATAATTTCGGTCCCATTCATATGGCCCAGCCACATAAGTCTACATGTTTTACTTATCTTTAAGATTCTTCTGTCATTACACAAATTAAAAGCATTGTTGTAGCATTTATGTCAAAATTCATATGCTTGAAAATTTTCTTTGCAAATACGTCCAGTGATTTTTATTACAAAAAAGTTCATAAGTTACTAATTGTTGAAAAATTAATAAAAAATGGTTAATTATTGATTGAAAAGGGTGTAGTTTACTGTGAAAATCTTATTAATTTATGTGGGATTTAACAATTATTTCACTTGAAAAAATTACACCAAAAATATGATCATGTGATCGCTTAGAACTATTTAAATCTGAAGCAATTTGAGCACTTATTAAAAAAAATAATAATCCATTAAAACAAAGTTTTCATTTATTTATTTAATTCGGTCATCCAACAGGCAGACATAATTGCTTGATAAGATGAAATACAAAAAAAAAAGTTAAATGTCTCCCTCAATTAAAGGATTACACAAATAGGACATAATCATAGATAAGTCAATTTGACAATGACAGATAAAACATTATTTAAACAATTGTTTAAATTTAGCTTTAACATAGACATAAAGGGGCTCGTGATGTATATAATATACATGACCAGGGAGGGGGACGAGTTTCTAGTATCTGCGTCACCATATGACGATATTCTTCATATTTAGTGTTAAAAATATCTATTGAATTTAAGAGGTAATTATAATCTGAGCATATGCGTGGAATGGGAGAGGGTTTCCTATTGTTGGTTTGATAACTTGGAAGGGAAAAGAGTTACTTCTGTCTGGTAGGTCGGAATGGGACGTGGAAAGCTAACAAGCTGGTGATTTCAGGAAAATCAATAAGGTTATGAACTATTTTTACAAGAAAGAATTGATTTGACAATATTCGCCTGTTTTTTAGAGTTTTCGTAATAAATCCTTAATGTGCGTGGTCTCGGTTTCCATTTACAGAATAACAAACAGCATTTGTTTTGTAGCAATTTTAAATAACGAAATAAGTTATAAAGTGTCCATGATTTCAATAATTTTATAATGCTACCAGAAAGTAGGTAGATACTTGCGCGAACATCTGAGAAAGATATGCATTTTTTGTTCGCGTGACCCCAAATGTATTTATGAATGCATTTTTATCGACATCAAGTCGATGTGCAAAATTTCATCTCGATTGGATGTCGGGAAGTGTGATAATTTTCACTTCCAAGATTTTTCCTCGTTCAAGACCGGCGGAGATGTTAATATAAAGGATTTAAAAGCGCACCTATCACGGACAACAGGTTGCTTTTGGCAGATCAATAAATGAAAACAACAAAACAAAAAACTTGTTTCAATTTATAAAGCAGAGCTCTACTGAAATATTTTACCAACGACGCTGGAAACGTTTTACAACGTTATTATCAAAATTTCAATCGAAGTAGGTTTTCTTCCATAGATGTCGCGCATAGTCACTTTTATGCAGGAGCTTTCATGAAAAATTACAGATGGGAGTATTAAATTTCGAAAAAAATATTTATTATACTATATGTTATTTAAAAAATATATATTTCATGCGTTATGTTTTATTAATAAGATATTTAACTTGAAGTTAATGCGAACACCAAACGTCAAATAGTCGACTCGATAGGACAGTTGTGGCGAGGATAAAAATCACGTATAGCCCGAAATGTTTTTCAAACGTAGCAGTGACTTTGATAGTGAAATTTGATAATTTTCACACGTTGTTCAACGTTACAATCTACCATGTTGATTTGCCTTATACTACTTAACAATTTACAGCAAATCTGATAGATGTCACTTTAAAAACGTGGCTGCTACAACCTAACAAACTTCAAGCGTCTCTATTGAAAGACCCTATAAATAAACGTGTGTATGTACACACATTTATATAAAAAACTAATCCATAGAAAACAAGTTTTTACAATACTCCCTTTTGCTTTGAATCAGGTTTTGTGTCTATATACGCGTCAGGCTAATTACTCATATAAAATGATTTCAATTTGAAAAAACCATTAAAATTTCTAAAAATCCAAAATTAAACTATAATTAATAATTATTTTAAAACGATAATTTGTTAGATCATTTTTATCATCGTCACGAGTCTGCCACAAAGTTTTAGCTCGATTTGATCACAGGAAAAGGGTTAAAATCGATCCAAAGTTTTTTCGTCATACAAGCAAGCAAGCAAGCAGACGCTACGAGTTAAAAGAAAGGGAGTAAAAAAGGAACACTATGGAATAATAAGAATATTTAAACTATTTACTTGAAAAGAATTTATTTTACTTTAACTTTATAAATAGCGATCTGTATACAGAAGTCCAAGAGCAAGTTAACAAAGCATCCACCATTGATATGGTGGATTCTAGACCAATCAGGGTGTCTCAAGAATTTGGTCTAGAAAAACAAAAATATGCATATTGAAAGTAAGGTCAAAATAAACAAGACATGCGTGCGACCTATTATGACATACGCTGTAGAAACGCGGGTTGACACAAAGGACTCCTCAATACACCTGAAATGAAGGTGCTGAGATCCGTTACTGGAAAAATTCTACGTGACCGTGTCCGAAATGAAGACACAAGGAAAACATGCAAAATAGATGACATAGCACGATGGAGTAGATCCAGAAAGAGATTCTGGCGGTATCACGTAGCCAGAATGGACAGTGACAGACTCGTGCATACAGCAGCGAATGAAATCCCCTCTGGACGACGCCTACCGGGAGACCACCGAAAAGATGGAGGGATAGCTGGACCTCGTCATCCCAGGAGGCGTAGTTTTATGTAGCGCAGATCAACAGATCTACTAAAAGAAAAAGAAGAAGAAGAAAGATTTTATAAAAAAGACAACCAAACTTTATCTAGCCCAGAGCCTTATTCCACAACTAACACCCACCAAACAGTATTGTGACGATTTCAATGCCTTGTTGACGTTGGCATAAGGAATCTCTAGGAAAGAACGGAGGTGCCAGGCTAGCGAACTCATTCTGTTCTCGAACTCAGGGGCAGAGGTTGACCGGCCTGATCACGTCGTAAAAGCTTACCACTTGGCATATTTTGAGTATGTCCAAATTTTTCAGAACAGAACTGGATTGTTTATCACAGGGACACCAATAATCAATTAATGTATATTATAGACGTCTCACAGAGACGAAACTGTATTTTTTCAAGTTTGTGTATACTGGGGTATTATGCCGTGTTGTTACGACCTTTCGGGCCGACGTTTCGGATCCCATTGCAGGGTCCATCATCAGGGCTGATGTGTTGTCTTGAATGTTGGTGTTGTGGTTAAGTATCGGCTTGCAATACCGTGCCGAAGTCATGATGTGTTTGTATTGTGTTGTATGTATGATTCATCTGTTGTCTGATCACTATCTCTGCGGAGTCTGCGACGAGAATGACTTTGAAGCGCCGGATACCAAGATGTTTTTAATTTGAGACCATCATCTCTATTAATGTTTATCGGATGCTTGTAGATTTCTAGTGCTTCCTTGATAAGACGCGCATGGTGACTCTTAGGCTTTCCAAGGATTTTCGGTTCGAATGCAAAAATGATGGCCGGTATCCAGAAAATGCTCAGCCAGTGCTGATTTTTCTGGATGACCGAGTTTGCATGCCCGTTTGTGCTCGTTGACCCTTTTGGAAATGGTACGCGCCGTTTGCCCCACGTATACTTTATCGCAGTCTTGACAATCGAGTCTATACACACCGTCCGTTTCTAAGCGATCTCGATCCTTTGCTGATCTCAACAAATCTTTAATTTTGAAGTTGGCACCAAAAACTGTCTTAATGTCTCTTTTCTTGAGAGCTCTGGCAATTCTGTCTGTAACGCTTTGGACAAAAGGCAAAAAGGCGATGCCTTTGCACTCAGGTTCTGTATGTTTTTCAGGGCGAACAGACCTCGTACTTATGACGCGTTGTATCTGTCGCTTCTGGTAACCATTGCCTTCCAGTGCGTCGCTGAGTGTTATCATTTCCTCCTGTAGATATTCATCTTGGCATATCCTTTTGGCCCTCGTGGCCAAAGTGTTGATGAGACCTCTTTTTTGAGCAGGATGATGGTGGGAGTTCGCATGTAGATAACGGTTGGTATGTGTAGGCTTCCTATAAACTCTGTGTCCGAAACTCCCATCGGCTTTTTTTTTTATTTCCACATCAAGAAAAGGCAGCACGTTGTCTTTCTCTATCTCCATGGTGAACTTCAGGTTCTTGTGTAGTGAATTAAGGTGTCCCAAAAAATCACCTAATTTGTCTTCACCATGCGGCCAGATTGCAAACACGTCATCGACGTATCTCCACCAGACCTTCGGAGTAAAGGATGCTGTGTCCAGTGCTGTTTCTTCGAATTTCTCCATAAAAAAGTTAGCAATCACCGGAGAAAGTGGAGTACCCATCGCTACGCCTTCCACTTGTTGGAAGAGCTCACCTTGGAAAGAAAAGTATCCACTCGTCAGGCAGTGCTCAAACAGTGCGCAGATGTCTTCATCATAAATTTCTTCAAACAGACTCATAGCGTCGTCCACAGGCACATTAGTGAAGAGGGATATGACGTCAAAACTGACTAGTATATCACCCCTTTCACACTTTATTTCTTTTAGCATATTGACGAAGAGTGCTGAGTCTTTCACCCATGAGGACGTCTTTCCCGTCTGCATCTGTAGGAGACCGGCCAAATATTGTGACAGCTTGTATGTTGGCGCTCCTATTGCGCTCACACTTGGTCTTAGTGGCACTCCATCCTTATGTATTTTGGGAAGCCCGTAGATTGCTGGTGTTTTTGACGCTTGCACAAATAGTTTGAAATGCAAATCGGCTGGAATACTGGAAGCTTTGACCAGCTCCCTAGTTTTTCTGTCGATTCTATCCGTTGGATTCTTCTGGATTTTCTTATAAGTGCTGCTTTCCAAAAGTCCCCGCATCTTCGCTATGTGAAGATGCGGGGACTTTTGGACTGTTGAATTACGAAGATTGGACGAAAGTGGACAAAATGACGTCAATGCAAGCGTGGCGAAACAAACAATTGGTGGAGACTCGGCAAAAACGGAAATTTGAGTCACTCAGCCGACATAAGAAAAGCTCAACTACAGGAGAT
>JADDOH010009024.1:0-20748 GCA_016648135.1 Agrypnia vestita | reverse complement strand
AGAAGGAATGTGTATTTGATTACACATTTTTATCGATTGTTGCGCGGTATGATCGATAATCCTGAAATTATGCAGAGCATTGGTTTGTATGTTCCTGATAATTACACTATACATCGTCAGCATAGATTGTTTCACATTCCAATATACAGGACCAACCTGCCGATGGTTATGCCTGTTGGAAGAGCCACAGCTATGCTGAACAAAATTGCTTTGGGTATTGATATATTCCATGTGTCTGAGGGGGTTTTCCGAAGCGGGATTCTCCTACACCTTTGACCAGATTTTACGTTATTTTTAATTTATTAAATACTTTCATTTTTGATATATACTTCCTAATATGTATGCCTTAAACATTTTGTTTGTCATGTACATATTATCGTGAAATAAATTGAATTGAATTGAATTGAAATTGAATGTATGTACGGTTATCTAATTTTGGCGATCATTATTTTGTATTTTTTTTTTTAGACAAAAATATAATAAGACCAAAATCATGAGTCCATCCAACAGTAGTATCACAATGGATAATAAGACAATAGGCATGATGACAGATTTTGAAACAGTCTTCTATAATGTAGGTACAGGTCTAATATTATCGAAAATAACATTATTTTAGTAATAAACTAAGTTTTCACGCAAATAATTGCATTTCCATCTACCTATTTTTAATTTTGCGCAAAAACGCCCGCATCTGTCATTTCGTCTACGTGACGTCAATCGTTGGTAAACATTGCATTGTGTCTATAAAAACAGTTTAGAGATACGGTGATGGATACAGAGGCCTGAAGTCATTCGCTCTGACCAGCGTTTCAGCTAAAATGGCGAATTGTACAATTTTGTACTTTTATTTTATTGAAAATCTTATTAATATCAATGTGTTCATTAAAACTGAATAATTTTTTTCATCCTTTCACAATATTTTCTTCTCTAAAATCACTTATTCTTTAATTCTTTAATACTGTCTTCATGCCCATTGAAGCTGTGGAAGAATATATATATCTTAGATACAAGATCTATAAGATCAAATTAGAGAAGGGAAACCAGAAAGTAGAAATACCCAAAGAATTGGACTAGGTTGGGCGGCCTTTGGGAAACTCAATAATGTCCTTAAAAATAAGGATTTCCCATGATCTGTTTGAAACATGCATCCTCCCTGTGCTTACCTATGGTCTGGAAACTATCGCGCTAACTGCTAGGACCATGCATAAACTAAGATGAACACAGCGACCTATGGAAAGACGAATGCTAGGCGTAAGTCTGAGAGAACAAAAGTAGTCGATGTAGTAGGTCGTATTGCTAAATTAAAAAAATAATGGCAGGTCATGTTGCCAGACATGGAATAGACAGATGGGCAAGAGACCATGGGACACGAAAGGAGGAGGAAGCCGGCCTCAGAAAAGGTGTACCGATAGTATTATACCTGTCGCGGGTGGGTGGATTAGAAAAGCCCAAAGAAGATTGGAGAACTGAGCTGAGGCTGAGGAAGAAGAAGAAGATTATTTTGTTTTGCAGCAGCTCGAAAAATATTTCAGATGTGTGAGATGTCCAAGACTAATAGGAATGAGCTGGGCTGCTTTTGGTAAACTCAAACATATCTTCGAGAACAAAGAGCCAATTTGCCTAAAAAGAAAAGCCATTGAATCATGCATACTGCCAGTGAAGACTATGGAGTGGAGACTATGGCCCTTACAAAGAAAAGTGTAGAAAAACTCAAATGCACGCAACGATCCGTGGAGAGATCCATGCTTGGAGTGAGCCTAAGAGATATAATTAGAAATTACGAAATTAGGCGCAGAACTAGAGTAGTGGATATCATGGATCGTGTAGTGAGACTAAAATGGCAATGGGCAGGATATGTTGTAAGGCAGGATGCTAGAAGATGGCCTTCCAGAGTTCTGAAATGGAGACCTTGGGAGAATAAAAGAGGCATCGGAAGATCTCAAAAGAGGTGGGTTGACGATATAGCCGCTGTGAGGGGAAAGAAATGGCTAAAGAAAAATATGGAAGGGTGTTGAAAAGGCTTGTATCCAGCAGTGGAGAGACGAAGTCTGATGAAGAAGAAAGAAGAAGAAGAGGAAATCCTCGATCATGTTCTTTCATTTCTGACCATCTCTCGCCAATATAATATTCCCAGCCGTACCTGTCACCCCCACCACCAGCGCCAAAGTTCACGGCATATTGAGCCAGTTTTTCGCTTTGCAGGGACCCACATAGCCAAGTACCTACTTACTGATTTTGGATTCAAACGTAGGTACTGAATGTAATAAAATATGGTACCTTACGGGTACAATGGCATTATAGGAATAGGGTAAATTCTACAACAAGCGGACCGTCTGGGAGAGCTCCTTCGCATGAGACGACCACTTACAAGTTATGGCCGTAACCCCTGGTCAAGGAGGGCGTAAAATCTGATTTCGCATGTTGATATTGTGTATTCAAATAATACTATAGTTTAATCAACCAAAATTGAGTAGCTGCCCAGCAATGCTCCCTACGCTGCGAATAAATATTTTATTTCTATACATCTGCAATGTAAAATATATTTTGGGGGAGCTTGTTAGATTAGAAAAAAATAAACAATATAACTATCGAATCTCCAAAATATTTTGAAATAAATTCCCAAATAGACACATCCCTCGCGGCGATTTACAGTTATTCAATTCCTGAATTGTAATCCACGGATTTTACGATTTTAATGATACCGGGATCGGTTTATTTAGGTATTGGCTTATTAATTTATGTGAGTTATTTATAGGTATTTAGGTAAGCACTTTTGAAAAAAAAACATAACTAATAATACACAGTTAAAATTTTTGATGTGAAACAATTTCATAATTCTTGATAATATCGGCGAAGCAATAGCAAAGCATCGAGTGTTTCGTGATTAATTAAGTCTTAAAGAGTTAAGGTTGTTATTACGGTCGTTAGACATATTTAACTGTAACTGGTTGCGGATATTTTATACGAACCGTATGTTTTTCCGAGAAACGATTGTCGATGTTTCGTTGAATTCTTATTCAATGTCATCAGGAGGACGACCTTTACCCGCGGAGATAGAGGGCGGACTGATTACTACTTTCGAGGGCGTAAATTATATGCACTTTGTTGTGGAGTGTTAACTTCTTACGACATTGATTCAATCCTCGAGAAACGTCGCAGTAAAGTCCGCCGACGTAACTAGTACATATTGCACACTGGCAACCTCTATTGTAGAAAAGTGAACACTCCACAACAAAGTGCATATAATTTACGCCCTCGAAAGCAGTAATCAGTCCGCCCTCTACCACTGCGGGTATAGGTCGTCCTCTTGATGATGTTGAATAAGAATTCAACGAAACTTCGAGAATCGTTTCTCTGAAAAACATACGGTTCGTATAAAATATTCGCAACCAGTTCCAGTTAAATAATTAAGTCTTGATCTAATTTTGATCCACCGAAATCGATCCAAAATATTGACCCCTAAAATTTCTGGCATCGATCAGTATAAACTACCCGATCTAATGCACAATTAGCCTTTATTTACTATGCCTACCCTACTGCCGAAGCCGTCACTCATACAAAGATGGACTCGGCGTGAAGTGAAAGTTTTGTCAGTGGCATAGGACTGAATTTTTTTTTATAGAAAGCATAATTTTTAAATTTTATTTATATATATTCATTAATGATAACAATGTCCCCTCACTGGGACAATCCTGCGTCGAGGTGGGTTATTACGTCGGTGCTTATTTTGTCAGTGGAATTTAGTAAAGGGTAAAATAAACCTTTTTTTTGGGTTGAATTTTAAATATATTGTTATCTGTTATTTCTGATCGTCTGGGAGAGATTTAAATAAATACATTGAATAACACAAAATTTCACGTCAGTGGAGAGGTTTCATGATGTTGAAAATACTATATTTAACTTAATGGAATCATAATATAGATCGAAAATAGCCAAAAAAATAGCAAAAAATCAACGTTTTTTTTATTGAAATTGTCAATTAAATCATTTGACCAAGATCGTCGCAACACTAAGGCACTAAGCGAATACGAGTCGCATCGTCTAGGTCAAGTGACGTCACACTCTGGACCGTCGCATAAACCAAATTATTTTTTCAACGCAATTTGAAAGTCCCATAACTTTTTCATCTGTAGAGATATTTAAAAAAAATCTTATGATTAGATTTTTGTGTATGTCTTTCTAATTGATTAATTAATTTGGTTTTAAAAATTTCACAGAACTTTGTTCTGAAAAATTACAACTTCACAAATATGAATGTGTTCATGAATTTTAAACCGGTTGTATCAAATGTGTCCAAATAAAATGAATTAATCAGTTAATTCTGGCGTCCATCTAGCGGTAGTATTGCTAATTAATTTGAACTACCGTATCAAAAAATTGGATTGCTCCATGGACAAAAATAAAAATTAATCAATTAATAAAAATGAGAATTACATATAAGAGAACATACATATTCACGGAAATCTACAAGGCTCCTATAGCTTAGTGGTCAGAGCACCGGTCTAATTTATTAATTTCTAATTTATTAAGTAATTCTTATACATGTTTGTTAAATTTTATTAAACTTTTTAAAATTAATCTATTATAAATATAAGCTGTTTTTTTTGAGGTACGTTTGTAAACATACAATATGATTTTGTAAAATAATATTTTCTAACAAATTTCGCAACGTTCGTAGAAATACGAATTCCGTTACGCAATTTGGTAGTGTCATGCGGTTTGTAATAAAGTAGACTCAAAGGTCGTAACAATAATGAGATCTTCAAGAAAGTATTATTCTGTAGCAGATGCGTCTCAGGGTCTAGTCATCTAGGCCTAGCGACAAAAACTTTTTAGTTTCTAGTTTTTATTTTCTGTCTCGAGATCACGTACCTACCACAATCATTTTGAAGAAAATTTTTAATACGCAATCAGTGGCGTGCACTAGGCATGGATTTATGTAGAAATATGTGCATTGTTACGAGAAGTTGTATTTTGAACTTGAACTGGAGGCATTTTGAAATATGATTTTCAACAGTATTTGAGGAGTTTATGTTTTTACTCTAGAAAAAAAATTTCACGTCTATTACTTGGTCAACTATGGAATTCATGCGCTTTGTACCTATGCAGCAGTTTTATTTATTATATATTTTCCTCAAATCTCATGTAATAACCATATTTATATTTTTTATTCACAAAAAAGTGTAATATGTAATCTTAAATTCTTCTATCCATCTTTCTAATCACAATAATTTTCAAATATTTCTATCTATACAGTGTCCTTGAGTATTTACTTGTACCGTAACTATTAGGGTCATTATACAGGGTATAACGGAGCCAGTCCACAATACTTTGCAGGTGGATTCTGCCTTGATTATGAGTCGAAAAAACAAACATGACCCCAATATCAATATTATATCAAAGTTTGTATCTTTTTTTACATTTCTGACTTATTTTTTACAAAACGTTGAAGTATCATTAAAATAAGTTATATCGATTATGGAATATTATTTGTTTCAACAAAAGTTAAATAAAATAATAAAAACCGTAACATAAATCCAATTGGAAACATTCCAATTGCAATTGGAAGGTTTTTATCAATTTATTTAACTTGTATTAAAGGGAATGAATTTTTCATATTAGATGTAAGTTACTGTAATGATAGTTCAACGTTTTGTCAAAAATAAGTCAGAAATATCGAAAAAAATGCAAACTTTGACGTCGCATATGTCCTTAACTATTGATTTTTAGGTCATGGTTGCTTGAACATTTTCGACTCATAATCAAGGCAGGAATCCACATGTAAAGTATTGTGGACTAGCTCTGTTACACCCTGTATAGGGTTGATAAATATGTTTTCTTAATAATTTCACGAGATGCCAGAAATAAAAGGAACTTCACATAATATAGGATTTCCGGATGATTTGAAGGTCTTTGGAAGATTTATGAAAATCCTGGAAGTCTTTCGAATGCACGAGAAATTACGGGAGCCCTCCAAAAATGCGTTTGCTACGAAAGAGTTGTTTGATATTTGGCGATACTACAGAAGCGAGACAGACAGCGAGGGGTCATTCAGAGAGAATTATAATCGGCCAGAAATAAAATACGAGATTACTGACCTATCTGTGCATTCTCGAAAGCAATCAGTGAAGATTATCGAGAGTCGATTGGTTTGAATTTGAAAATAGTGTTATAGTTAAGTTTGTATCCAGTGACTTCGTAATCAAATAAACTTTAATTGTTTATAATGTTTCATTTCGCCGCGATCTGCGACGGTAAAACATAATAATGAAACGCATATATTCATAAACGCATAGGTATATAAAATATTGGTTCGCATAGTGTAGTTGAAAATTTTGGTAAAGATTTTGGCGTACACATATACAAAGCCCTATTTGTCATTTCTGAATTCTTGCTAGGTTGTGTTAATTAACATATTACCATGCAAACTTTAAAATACTTATTTATTTATTTATTCATACGCCAATCCGCTATATACATTGATTTTACAAAAATAATAGACTTAAATGAATGGATTAGAAAAATTGCACATATATAAAAAACAATACTAGCATAGTAACAACATGGTATAATCATATAGGATTGAGGGTAATTTTAATACTGTGATAACAATCTTTTTGCCGCTGATGAGAATGAGACGTATGATTCATCGAAGAAGTTGATATCAACACAGTGGCTATTCACCAGATTGGCAATCCTATTTCTTGGGCCATTGTACACGTAACTTTTTGTGGATTTAGTGGTTTCTAACAATCTACGCACTCTTAGATCCGGCCTAGCAGTGATAATGCCAAATTGTTCCAGGATCTCGGGCGAGTCTATCTGTCCGTTGACAGATTTGTAGAAGAAGGTCAGATCAGACAATTGTCTTCGAGTGATTAGTTTGCTGATTCTAAATCTGTTATATACGGTCTCAATATCTCCTGGTGATCGTGTACGATAGGCGATGCATTTACATAGTTTGCGTTGTATTCTTTCGAGCTGATTGATTAGTTTATTGGTATACGGCGACCAAATGACAGAACAGTATTCTAAAATCGGTCTCACAAGACTGTCGAATGGTCGTACCAGCGTGTAGACATTGCTGAAGTCCTTCCCAGCTCTATTATATCATAGCCGTACAAATTAATTTCGCACAAACTTTCATTATGCGAGGCTATTTGATTGTATAAGTGCACGCCCCTGACTGCAATATATGGCATTTTATTTAAATTAGAAAAAATAATACCTTCGAGAAAATAATCATTTCAAAATGCCAAAAAAATTCGGTCTCCGTAGACTGAAGTCCTGAAAAACATTGTTATATGAAAATAGTAACTTTTCGCGTTTTACATAACTATCATGTCAACCGTGGAAAAAGGTATCCCAACTTTTTACATTTTTTTTTATATTTCTTACATGCAGAGTAAAAGAAACGCTATCGTAAAAGAAGTTTAGCAGAAAATACCGATTTGGTAAAGAAAATCATTTATTATTTCTATAACTTTCCGAAAAGTGAAATCATAATGAGAAAAAGTTTTCAGTTTAATTTATATTTTTTGCTATCATTTTGTATGATATTAGAGACAACATTGATTATACTAGAAATTAAATATAAATTAAATTTTTACAAAGAATATACATATATTTATATAATCTGTTTTTCTGGTCTTTGAAAAATTGTATAAAGAAGTAGGTTAACAAAGCCTATTCGCCACAAAACAGACGATATATGCATGTAGATATAATATTTTTTTGTGTTTTTAAATATTCAATTACGACTTAAAGGGTCAAGATTGTTATTACGGTCGTTAGACATATTTAACTGTAAATGGTTACGGATATTTTATACGAACCGTATGTTTTTCCCGAGAAACGATTCTCGACGTTTCGTTGAATCCGTATTCAACGTCATCAGGAGGACGACCTGTACCCGCGGAGGTATAGGGCGGACTGATTGATGCTTTCGTAGGCGTAAATTATATGCACTTTGTTGTGGTGTTCATTTCTTCTACTAGGTCGCGAGTATAGGTCGTCTTCCTGATGACGTTGAATAAAATATCCGTAACCATTTACCGTTAAAAAATTCAATTATGACATTTTATAACTAAATAGCTTGTATATTTTTCATTGGCGTATTTTTATTTAAATTTAAGAGTATTAAAAATATATAACAAAACATACTTGTACATAATATATTATTCTTCTCGATAAGTGTTAAATTCAGTGTGGTAATAGAACTTTTTTTAACCTTTTCTATTTTTTTCTATTATTTCTATTCAATCGTCATTCCAATTTTCTAGTTTTAGGTAGCCAAAAGTATTCGATTGTCAACATTTAAGTATGCTGTCATGGGAAATATGACTATATTATTTATTGAATTGGCGTTAACTTTGTGGAACGACATTATAATTATATAGGTATAAATATATCACTTGTCTAAGACCACTAGTAATAGTAATTATTTTTCAGAATTTTCTAACCACATTATTAACACCAATCATTATTTTTATTCCCATACACTTAAACTATTAAACCCTGTTAAATATAAAGGCCAAATAATGAACAATCTCGAAAATTTAGAAATACAAATTTTTTTAATTCTAATAAAACTCTAATCAATAACATAATATTTCAAAATTCTTCACCGCTCCTTACTTTATTCCCGTTAACTCAAACCCCACCCCCAGCTAATCCCCTCTTCCCAAACATAACTTCACCCACCTTTATTAGTACCATAGATAATAAACTGAACTTTTATGCTAAAGTTTATATAATCACCCGTTGATGACAACATCTGCAGTTGTCGAAACTAGTTGTGTATTCCTAAACTCATTAGTGGTCTTAGACAAGTGATATATTTATTTATTTAAGGAAATATGACTCATTCTTCTTGTTCTTAAGTTGCAGTATGTTAATTTATCATGGACATTGAGAAACTTTCTGAGGACACACGACCAAGACAACTTCTTTCTACCCCTATCTCTTCTGACTTCTATCTTCTCCTGCATGCTATATGTAAGAGATCTTACTGTGGAGAATTTATCCAAAGTAAGCAGCATTTCATTATTTCATAGCTGTTAGTTATGCTGACTTGTTTATGCATCTTAATACATCTTTATTAGTACTTTAGTTTATCCGGGACATCTTGAGAATACCTTGATATATTCGCATCCCAAATTTCCAAAAGCTTTTTAATGTCCAGATCTCAATACAGGGTTATTTGGAAAACATTAATAACCTCGCAGGACTATATTCCTGCCTTGATTGTGAGTCGAAAATGTTCAAGCTATCCTGACCTAATATCAATAGTTATGGAGACATGCGACAACAAAGTTTGGATTTTTTTTCAATATTTCTGATATATTTTTTGTAAAACGTTGGACTATCATCACAGTAACTCTTATCGATTACGAAAAAATCATTCGTTTCAATACAAGTCAAATAAAATGATAAAAAAATCCAATTGGAATGTTTTCCAATTGGAATTAGAAGGTTTTTATTTTTTTATTTGACTTTCACTAAAGGGAATGAATTTTAAATATTCGACATAAGTTACAGCAATGATAGTCCAACGTTTCACAAAAAGTAAGTCAGAAATATAGAAAAAAAATGCAAACTTTGATGTCGCATATCTACATAACTATTGATATATAGGTCATGATAGCTTCAACATTTTCAACTCATAATCAAGGCAGAAATATAGTCCTCCGAGGTTATGAATGTTTTTCAAAAAACTCTGAATATAGATATATAATATTTTATTTTGTTGCGGAAGATATTATTCATTTTCATAAAATTGCTTCTTATCTTCTCAATTCCTTTTATCGTCCAGCCTTAAGCCTTTATTTTAACGTCAAAAATAAACACAAATATTTGTAATTTTAAAATCATACTCCGCGATTACCATTATTTATAGAATCAATCCCTTAACCGCGCCAAAATCCCATCAGACGCTTAGCGCTGGATCCAGAAGGGGATGTTCCGGCCTCTATTATCGGAAGGGAGGGTGTGGCCGCCGAGCATTGCAGACGACTTAGGGGTGTAATAATGAATAAGGGAGAGACAATACACGAGGCCCGCACAGGGTGGGAGCAGCGGAGCCTGTGATTTATATTATTTTTTTATTTTATTTAATTAATACACGGTACAACGTACCATTAAAAAAACAATATATATAAACATGTTTAGATTGATAGGTAATAATAAAAAAAGGAGATAAGGTATAATTCTATCAAAAACAATTAATAAAGTGATATGTAAAGAAAAATAAAACATTACTTAACATAAAGTATAACAAAATTACATCAAATGAAATAATAGTTATCAAATCAAATATGAAAGTCAACAATCAATAAAACTACAACAAATTAAAATAATTCAAGAAGAAAATGAAATTCAAGAAGCAACAAAATTACAACAAAATGAAATAATTGTAAACAAATCAAATCTAAAAATCAAGAAGCAATAAATATGACAGTAAAATAAAATGAAATGTAAAATTCAAAAATCTAAAAACAAGATATAGACATGACATTAATAACCAATTATAAACGACCGAATTCGTCCAGAAGAGCTTTCTTGTAGGCGGCTAGTGTTTCCGAAAAAACATCCGATAGGTAGCCATACTCGTTTCCTAACCTATGGAGCCTTCTAATAGGTGAGCTATAGAGATAATTTACACTAACATTGTCACAATGAAACGATATACTTTGTCTAGTGCTCCTGGAAGGGATGTGATAAAAAATTAGCTGCGTTAGTTCTGAACTGTTGTAATAATTATTTACGATTTTATACAGTAATACGAGGTCAGCAATTTTCCTTCTATCGGATAATCTATTTAGTTTAATTAGAGACAATAGAAAATTATAATTTATGTCCATTATTGGTCCATTATGTGGAATATAATAATATTTTCTTAATGCGACTGTCTTTAAGGAGCCAAACAAAAATTATAAAACTGGGAAGACTTCGGTGGCTGGGTCATGTAGAGAGAATGTCCGAGCATCGAGCACCAAAATCCCTGCTGAACTCAAGGCCAATAGGGCGAAGGAGCTTAGGAAGGCCAAAACTAAGATGGAGTGACAACGTCCTCAAAGATATCTCTGCCTTAGAGCTTCGGAACTGGAGAGAGCTGGCACTAGACCGAGATGAGTGGAGGAAGACTCTTGAGGAGGCCAAGACCCACCAGGGGTTGTAGTGCCAAGAATGATGATGATGATGAATGCGACTGTCTATGGTCCAAAAATAAAATTAAAGGATCGTAAATGTACATAAAGTTATCTTCATCTACCTAGTTTCTTCTGGAATGTACGAGTAACGCATCCCAATATGTCAACTGATTGAAAAATTAATTTAAAAAGAAAAGAAAAATTATTAAGGCGTGATTGGAAAACAGCTTATGGAATAGATTATTTCGTTATAACAATAGTACTAGTCGGTCATGATCACGTTTATTATAATAATAATACTAATTATTATTTGAATATGCCTAGAAACTTATAATTCGAAAATTTCTTTTGCTAACTTTTTTATGAACATTAATTTACAATTAATGTTTCACTTACTAATTCGTGTTTTATTACTCCTAAATTAAATTCACTAACGGAATTAATTTTGATTACCTACAATAAAAAATAAATACAAAATTTTATAGTAATAAGTATTATTTCAAAATATTAATAAAAAATCTCCAAATTGATTATCATAAATTCTTAAATCATTTAATTTCTTACTCTTCTACTTTCTTTTCTACAAAAATACTTTTAGTATCTACGTCTTTTAAAATATTAAAAAACTTTTCTCGCCGCCACATAGATTGATTACATCATGATCAAATATATTTTAAAACAAGTAAAAAGTAAACAAGTGATTTAATTGTAAAACATAACACAACATTAACAAGTAGATTGTTTTCTTAAATTATTTTCTAACTCAGTTTAGTTTCATAAAACATTCTCCTGTATATAGTTTTCTGGGATATTCTGCCATGTATATGTGACCTCTATGGCGAACTTTTCGGATCCCATTGCAGGGTCCATCATCAGGGCTGATGTGATGAGTGTGTGTTGAAGTGTAGGTTAAGTATTGCCTTGCAATACCGTACTGAAGTCAGTGAAAACCTAAGGACTTATTTTCATTTAACATTTTTATTTATTTTAACATAACTTTTTTTTTTTTGTTGGGTACTTTTTTTATTTGGCATTTTTCTTTATTTTGATTTATATTGCCATTTTTGTTTTGCTTTAGATTAATTATTTAATTTTCATGTTACTTTGCTGCATTATTGCTGCGTTATATTTTGTGTCTCTGTTATTGGTTTACCAACTGTCCATAAAGTCACACCCATTTGAACGGTTGTACTGTTGAAATTCTAAAAATATTAAATAAAATACTAAATATCTATTCAGATTTCAATTTAAATAAATATACAAACAAGCGAAAAATATAATTATTTCATTCGCATGTGGTCTATGTTCCCAGGAATCTTGCAATCGTCCAGACGAAGGAGATTTTATTGGCAGGACCGGATCCCTGGATGCTGGCCTGGCCCCACATCGCTGCAGGTTTCCGCGGCCCCCTTCCTGCCGCCAGAGGAGACTTGTTTATCGGCGCGGGGAGGCTGCGACGATCGAGGATATCAGGCCAGGCCGCGTGGGTACCTAATTGAACGACTAAAAGGTCAAGAATCCAAAAGAAACCTTAAAAGACACGCAGCTAAATATTTTTATACTCATATTTTATTATATTTAATTTTAATATTTATTTAATTTAGAACGCATCGTGGGCGCGGCTTGGCTACAATTTGAAAGAAATACCGATTACAATTCTTTTTCTTCTTTTATAAAGGCAATACGCCCTTGAAGAGCAATTTTGCCACTGAACTTAATAAATCTGGATAAAAAAGTGAATTTATTAAATTGAATTAAATGAATTTATTAAAGAATATACGAGTATATTGTCAGAGATGAAAATCAGCCTTGATCAACTCACTTAATTACCTAATATTATTTTTATATACAGAACTATAAAGTTATTAACTTGCTGAGTGACATAAAGTAACTTATGTATGAAATTGAAAATTTATTTAGTCATAATTAGTTTCTATTGAACTTTAAAATGCTTATAATATAATATTTACACTTCTATTTTATTCAAATACATCTTTATCTTTGTATTTATATATATTTTTTTACATTTATTTACCCGATAATTGCAATTAAGCGTTTTTTACTCTTTTGTGTGAATTTTTAAAGTAATGACATTGTAAAAAGTGCACAATATCAGCACGTGCATGGTCCAATAAGAACTATAATGGACGTACGAATAAATAAGTAAACAAAGTCATTATAATATAGAAAAAGTAAAGCTCTTTGATCGGTAAAAGTCACTTGTTTAATTTATTTACCGATTTTTAAATATCTGCGATTTTCTATATTCATACATAGTTGTCAAGTAAACGTCTCGAACGCATATATTGCATACATTTAGGAAATCGTGATGTTGATGTTAAAGAAGAAGTGATTTTAGTTGAAATAACTGAATGAATGTATTTGTGAAAGAAAAAAATCAAACAGAGGTAAAAAACCGGTTGATTTAACCATCAGCCTAATGTAAATTCTGTCCAGAAGGTTCGTTGCTTTTATTATTATTAAATTAAATATTGTTTTCATCGAATTTCTTTATTATTTTATCAAATAATATATAATTCATATAATTTTGTTGATACATAAAATATAGTAAACTAATGCGGTTTTATTATTTGGTTATACAAAGTATGAGATAGAAAATTATAACAATATTATGAAGATATGTAACAGAAACTTTATACTAAAGGAATTTATGGCAAATATGAATGCAATGATGCATTACGTAAATCCTAAATCAATTGAATATTTTTTCAAGAAAATAAATAATTTAAGTAAAGTAATTTTTTGTTTTAATCCTTATTCAAAATTCACATTTAACAAAGTGTTTTTGATGTTAAGGCTCCTTCACACTATCGATATTATTGATCAATAATATCAAACTGCTCACTTTGGTCGCAGGCTTAAAGTGACTCAAATTATTTATATATTAACACTAGAAGCGCGGAAAATCCCGACAACCCTAGAATCTTGACAGTTTTTAAATATTATAATGTAAAAGCATAGTGTGTAACAATATATAGACCAAATAAAAAGATTCAAAGAAGATTAAGGCACAGTTAAATTAGACAATATTTTTAAATTAATTTATAAATAATATTATAGTAAGCAACTTGCAATATTAGAAAGGAAATCTATGAATATGAAAAGGGTTATTATTTTCACCATTTCATTCGTATCATCAAAAAAAGTATATTATCATTGATTCAAAGATGTGACAGTATTTTTAGATTCGTCCATTGCCATATCCTCGGCGAGCACTGAGGCCGAACGCCGAGTGCGCTCACCGGCAATTCAATAGCAGGCGGAATAATGTTTTGAACTCGCCGAAGAAATAATACAATACATTTCGTCTACAGGCCGTTCCTCAAAATGTGGCGGAAAACACGTACAGACATTAAATCGTAAAACATACGAGTGTGCAGGAATTTTTTTTTGAATATACAAGAATTTTTTTTTCAATTTAAAAATATTAATGAATTCTCCATCTTAGTTAAGTATTTTTAAAATATTATTACATTGAATTTTATTGATACTTTATAAAAAACAATAAAAAACTAACCCATAAAAAACAAGTTTTTATTTTACTCCCTTTCTTTGTAAATTAAGTTTACCATCATGTAATTAAATAATTGATTGACTGAAAATGAAACATGTCTAGACAAATATCTGTGTCAAAAATCTCTAAAAATATCTCTTTATTATTTGATTTCTTCCCAATAAACCGAAGTGTCATAAATTTTCGAAATTCGTAGTGAAGTACCTATTGTACCTACCGACGGAGTAATTCAAATTTTAAATATTCCGTGACAGTAATCAAACTTTTGTAATGATTCCAATTTGAAAAAACCATTAAAATGTCTAAAAATCTAAAATTATACTATAATTATTATTTTTTTTTAACGAAAATTTGATAGATCTTTTCGATCATCGCCACGAGTCTGCTTGCAAAGTTTTAGCTCGATTGGATCACGGGAAAAGGGTTAAAAATCGATCCAAATTTATTTTGTCAAGGAAACAAGCAAGCAGACGCCACGAGTTAAAAGAAAGGAAATAAAAACAACACTTGCTTATTTCTCCAGATAAACCAGTAGTGGTGAAGACACTCGCCTAGTGAACCAATGGTCAAGGATTGATCATCTAGGACAAGGTTGTCAAGCGAGAAGGGCCAAATTGACATAGAAACAGAATAAAAAAGGTACCAGAGAGCTGCTTACATGTAATATACATATGTACATGCATTTTTAGGAAAAAAAATCGATATGTTTCAATTAAAAATTTAATAATAACGGCGTCTTTACACCGCTTCTGATAGCTTTACTATGTCTGGCAAATTGCTACTTATTTTCAATTGAATACATAGTACATTTTCATCAGTTGTATTATCATATCCGTGATGTACTAAGTGAAATACGAATGTGATAATTACGTGGTCAATTTTTCTCCTTAAAAGTGAAACTTCTCCTTTGTTTACGCCTATCACACTTTTAGCTCTATCAGTAGCAATGGAAATTATCTTATTTAGGTCAATTCCAGTGTTTTACAGATCTATTTCTAGAGCATTCGCAATATCTTCTCCGCGTGTTTGTTCCTTGAGCAGTAGCAGTCTAAGAAGTTCTTCTTTGGCATCTTGTGCCGACATATATTGCACTAAGGTTATATGTGCTGTGTTACCTACCAATATTACATGATTCATTGTCTTGCTGTTCTATTATATTTGCAAATATTTTGGCAATTCTGTCAGAAGATTTTGACGCCGAAGTTCTGAGTTTACGACTAAAGAGTCGTAATCGTCTATCTGAAGAGTCGCACGCGGCTCGCGAGCCGCTTATTCCGACCCCTAATCTAGGAGACCAGATATTTAAGGCTTTAGCTAAGTTTGAACTAAGCGATTAGCTTAGTTAGTACGATTATTGATATTTCAATTCACACATTTAAATTGTTAATGATGATTAAACATACTCATATATTATATTAAACATTTTAATTAACATATACGATTCATATCAAAGGTGTAGGAGAATCCTGCTTCGGAAAACTCTCTCAGAGATATGAAACAGATCGATCGCTGAGACGGATGGTGAGGGGGGGGGGGGGGGGCAGTGCGTTGCGGGTGGGTTAATGAAAATGCATGGTTCTAGAAGGAATATTGGAATAATCCAAGAATATGGTCCCGTTGTTCATGCAATGAAAATAAGTATTTCACTATATAATTTAATGTCCTGTTAATTTAATCTAACTAACATAATCGTAATCTAAATTAAACAAACCAAAGATAATAACCTAACCTAACCAAGCCTTATAACCTAACCAAACCAAACCTAATAACCTAACCTAACCTCATATATTGCCTATGAAATGTCAAAATATGCAGTGCAATTTTCGAAACTTTAAAGTGTTTAAAATATCTTATTTAATACTTACTTTTTAAACGTAAATTATCTTTAATTTTGTTATTAGCACATTCAATAATATAGTGAAATAATCATTTTCGTTGCATATGCAATGGGACCATTATCTTGGATTTAGCCGTAATATTTTAAAACCGGAAAAATAATAATAATTTTTAGATGATTTTCAATATACATGTTTCTTGGTTTTTTGTGGTTACTAGTTCATGACCAACGTTCCCCCTAAAATTCAATTATGTGTGCGGACTATATGAACTCATCTGTGAGGTAAATTTTTTTCCAAAATATTCTGCACCATTTTTTGAACTGTTTTGAAAATTATTACGTCGCGTAAGAAAGTACAGACTTGATAAGGAAGTATTGTCTATAAGTTGATTGCATAATATTCTTACCCAATTTCTGTGCTTCATCCTATCAGACTCCAATAGGTCAACCATTAATGAATGTTGGTCAATGCTCGGTCTGTTAATTAAGGCTTTTATTAAAATCTGGTTTCTTTCTATGTGCGGGAGTTGGGAGCGTGAGTGCGGACAAATATTTGTAAGTGTGCGACCGCGCACACGTACACCAAGGGCGCATTGCTTTTGACTAAGTGGATCGTGGTTTAATGGAACTGCATTAAATAGTCATCATGACTTCTCTATCCTGGGTCATATTGTGAACTAGGCTTAGTGAGGTGCCTCCGTGGTCAACTCTTTTGTTCTGGTTTTTAGCATTTGAATGCATCGGTTACGATAATGATCATGTAAAATTATTGTTACAATTTTTACATAAGAAAAACATCAAGAAATCTTGAAATTAGGGTCAATAATAATTATTTGGAATTTGCAAACTGCTTAATAGAATCTAATCACTCTTAAAATGTTACATTGCAATAATGGGGATTTTCATTTGGATAATCTAGAAATATTAGAAATTAGGAAAAGTAATTATAGAAATTTAAATATTATAAATAATCAAATAAACTTTCTTAACAGATTTCTCTTAAACCATTTCCATTATAATAATTTTGTATCTGCGTTATTGTAACCACGCACCATCCAACCCCCTCTCATCATAACCAAATCTGTCTTTATTTGATAATTAATTTCAGTACATTCATTGTCCTGAAGAAGGAAGCGTCGCTCCCGAAACATGTTGAATTTTTTGAAAGAAAATTTTAATATGGTACAAACAAAGTGTTCATTATTTTATTTATAAAATTGTTGCTATAATATTAGGTCCTTACATATGAAATTGGCGTTTTGCCGTACTGGCAAATTTGATCTCAAATATCTTCTCTTTGGTTAGGAATTCCAAATCCAAATTTATACAGCTATTTACTCATGTATTTGTGTTTTGAAAATTATAATTCATTTGTTTTTTTCCTCAATTGTTTTTTTCTTTGCGTCACTCAGTTTACAAAATGAAAAACTTGAAATATCGCGTTATTTACGAGTACGAGTTCCACCGTGGCACCAGTGCTGCAGAAACGGCTCGAAGGATTAATGATGTGTATGGCGACGGTGCCGCAAAAGAAAACACAGTGCGTTTTTGGTTCCAACGTTTTCGTTCTGGAAATTTCGACCTGCAGAACAAGCCCCGTGGACGGCCGGAGACCAAAGTTGATAATGAAGAATTGAAGGCTATTGTGGAAGCGGATCCATCGCAAACCACATCCGAGTTAGCTGCAGGCTGCGGTGTTAGTGATAAAACTGTTTTAATCCACTTGAAGCAAATTGGTAAGGTGAAAAAGCTTGAAAGGTGGGTACCTCACGAATTGAGTGAAGCAAATCAACAAACGCGCGTTGACTGCTGCGTTGCATTACTCAACCGGCACAATAATGAAGGGATTTTTAATCGAATCATTACCTGTGATGAAAAGTGGATCCTGTACGATAATCGGAAGCGCTCATCGCAATGGCTGAACCCTGCCGAACCAGCCAAAACATGCCCCAAGCGAAAATTGACTCCAAAAAAGTTACTTGTGAGCCTTTGGTGGACTAGTGCTGGTGTCGTTCACTACAGCTTTCTTAAATCTGGCCAGACGATTACGGCAGATGTCTATTGTCAGCAACTGCAAACCATGATGGAAAAGCTAGCTGCTAAACAACCGAGGCTGGTTAATCGCTCTAGGCCACTGCTGCTTCATGATAACGCTAGACCACACACTGCACAACAGACGGCTACCAAATTAGAGGAGTTTCAATTGGAATGTCTAAGACATCCACCGTACTCTCCGGACCTTGCCCCAACAGATTACCAATTTTTTCGAAATTTGGATAACTTCTTGCAAAGGAAAAAATTCAACTCCGATGGGGCAGTCCAAACCGCTTTCAAAGATTTTATTGATTCCCGTCCGAATGGTTTTTTTAGTAAAGCGATCGATGAACTACCTATGAGATGGCAAAAGTGCATAGATAGCAATGGTACATACTTTGATTAAATAAATATATTATAATAAAAAAAATCGGCTTTATGTTCCTCCCATACTAAACGCCAATTTCATATGTAAGGACCTAATATATACAGAAAATGCTCAATAAATCACTTTTTATCACAGCTATTCACGCAAGTGGTCAGCGATCGTATTTCAAAACTGGCCTTCTTAATAAGGCAGGAAGAATGCGAAGGGGTAGAAACAGAGATGAGTGGAGGAAAAGAGAAGAGAAAGAGAAAGAGGCCTACATCCAGAAGTGCAGGGAAAAAGGCTGAGGAAGAAGAAGAAGAAAAAGAAGTACTTTTAAGTAGGTTTTTGTGGGTTCATATTTGTAGAAGCCCTGTTCTCAATCCCAATATTTTTGCGTTGGAAGTTTTCAACATAACTACGTCCAGTTTGTCCTTGGAAAGTCCTTCGACACATGATGTAGTCTAGTTAGTTTCTTCTTGGTGCATGTCTCGACTTCCAGTTTCGTATCGAACCTCGCATGAAGGAACCAAGAAATAATCTGATGTTCTGCTAAGAGTTTTCCGGGATATTCAGTCGTGTTTATATAACCTTTCTGGCCGACATTTCGGATCCCATTGCAGGGTCCAACATCAGGGTTGATTAAATGAACCTTGGTCAACGAAATTTTATTTGTGTTCTTCAGTTACATTTAAATATAACAGGTAGTGAATTAAGATAAATTATAAAAGTCTCACAGAGGCGAAGCTATTTATACGAGAAACATACGTGGAAGTCTGTTATAGGATGGCCCAGGACTTACAACCTGTATCAGCCAGGTTCACCAATTCCATCGTAAGCAAATCCACACATTATCAAATTTTTGAAAGTGGTATGTTCCAAATTGTAAGATTCCATATATTAGGTCCTTACATATGAAATTGGGGTTTAGTATGGGAGGAACATAAAGCCGATTTTTTTTATTATAATATATTTATTTAATCAAAGTATGTACCATTGCTATCTATGCACTTTTGCCATCTCATAGGTAGTTCATCGATTCCTTTACTAAAAAAACCATTCGGACGGGAAATCAATAAAATCTTTGAAGGCGGTTTGGACTGCCCCATCGGAGTTGAATTTTTTCCTTTGCAAGAAGTTATCCAAATTTCGAAAAAAATGGTAATCTGTTCGGGCAAGGTCCGGAAAGTACGGTGGATGTCTTAGACATTCCAATTGAAGCTCCTCTAATTTGGTAGCCGTCTGTTGTGCAGTGTGTGGTCTAGCGTTATCATGAAGCAGCAGTGGCCTAGAGCGATTAACCAGCCTCGGTTGTTTAGCAGCTAGCTTTTCCATCATGGTTTGCAGTTGCTGACAATAGACATCTGCCGTAAGCGTCTGGCCAGATTTAAGAAAGCTATAGTGAACGACACCAGCACTAGTCCACCAAACGCTCACAAGTAACTTTTTTGGAGTCAATTTTCGCTTGGGGCATGGTTTGGCTGGTTCGGCAGGGTCCAGCCATTGCGATGAGCACTTCCGATTATCGTACATGATCCACTTTTCATCACAGGTAATGATTCGATTTAAAATCCCTTCATTATTGTGCCGGTTGAGTAATGCAACGCAGCAGTCAACGCGCGTTTATTTGATTTGCTTCACTCAATTCCGTGGGTACCCACCCTTTCAAGCTTTTTCCACCTGTACAATTTGCCTTCAAGTGGATTAAAACATTTTAATCACTAACAACCCCCGCAGCCTGCAGCTAACTCGGATGTGGTTTGCCGATGGTCCGCTTCCACATAGCCTTAATTCTTCATATCACTTTGGTCTCCGGCCGTCCACG
>JADDOH010009023.1:0-68934 GCA_016648135.1 Agrypnia vestita | reverse complement strand
GTTCGTATTATATGGCAGCGGTGTTCTTTTCTGATGGTAGCTGCTAGTCGGGCGGCCAATAGTGCTGCCTGTAGTTCCATGCGTGGTATTGAGAGTGGCTTTAGTGGCGCGACTTTGCACTTCGCCGAGATGAAGGCTACGTTCATGCCGCCCTCTCCTGTCTCGGCGAAGTATGCCACCGCGCAACATGCCTTCTCGGACGCATCACCGAACACATGCAGTGTCACGTTGCTGCTTCGACGCGAGAGGCACTGGCGCGCTATTTGACACTCACTATTTCTTATGAGTACATTCCATGCGCGCCATTTCCCCATGTGCTCGGGATGTATTTTCTCATCCCACCCGACCTTTGAACGCCATATTTCTTGTAGAAGTATCTTCGACCGGATCAGTAAGCAGGCTAGGAAACCCACCGGGTCGAAAATACTCATCACGGCGCTCAGCAGCTGTCGTTTGGTCGGGTGGTCCGCCTCCGTCAGCTCCGGTAGGTTTACAAATTTGAAAACAAATTTATCGGAGGCGGGTTCCCACATAATCCCGAGCACTCTCTCGGTCGTTGTATCTTCTCCGATAATTCTTATCGGCTCTACGGCTCGCAGAGTTGGTTCGATGTGTTCCAATACCTCCAGACTATTGGAGGCCCAATTCACTAGATGCATATTTCCTCGACGCAATACCTCGGACACCTGTTTCATCATTGTGATTGCTTCTTCGGAAGTGTCCAAAGCGTCGAGGTAATCATCCATATAGAATGTATTTTGAACTGCTTTGGCTGCGGCTGGGAACTCGTTGGCGCTGGCATCTGCTATCCGGTTGCGGACATACTGGGCGCTGCTGGGTGAGCATGTTGCACCGAACATCATCGACGTCATTTGATATGTTGTCGGTTCTGGTTCGTTCGGTTGTCTCCACAAATATAGCTGCGCTGCTTGATCCGCCTCTCGGATTTTTATTCTAAGAAACATTTCTTTGACGTCTGCTGCCAGCGCCACTCGTCCTTCACGAAAACGGAATACACTTCCTAGTAGAGAACTTAGTAGGTCCGGCCCGGTGATCAGTGTGTCATTTAAGCTTATACCACGACATTTGCTCGCCGCATCAAACACAATACGAATTTTTCCGGGCTTATTGGCATTGAAGACAGCAAAGTGTGGTAGGTAATATTTCCCTTTCATGTTGGCTTCTTCAGCTGGTGACAGAGGGTGAGCATACCCTTTGTTCAGGTATTCGTCCATTTTTGCTCTGTATGCTTCTGCATAAGCCGCATCCTTTGCCATCTTTCTTTCAATGCCAGCCAGGCGGTTGGCGGCGCACTGGCGGCTGTCTGGCAGTTCTCTGCTATCCTTTTTCCACAGGAGGCCTGTCTCCCATTGACCGGTGGGTAGTTGTCGTGTGGTTGCTTCCATGATAGCGGTAGCTCGTGCATCCTCCTTATTGACACGGGCCGCGGCGGTTACCCCCAATGAGTCGACGGCGAAGTGTTCGCGCACTAATGCCTCCAGAGTATTGTCGACTACGGGAGAAACTGCACTAGAAACTGCTAATACTGTTGCGTAATCACTATGGTTTTGTTTTCCGACAATGCCATGTATGGCCCACCCCAGGGCCGTGTGGGATCTGATGCCGCCGCCTTGCAGTTCTTGTACCTTCCTTGTCACTATAAGGTGAGCGTGGTCTTGACCAATCAATAATTGTGGTCGCACTTCACTTATGTCGGCGTAATCTTCACACGGATGCGCGCGTTTATTGTTCACTACGTACTGTGAGGGGAGAGCGAGCTTGCGGACCGTACTCGCTCTCATCGGGTATTCGGCCCCGTCACCGCGCACGGTTACACTTATCAACTGGGACCGGTCGTCGGAAGAGCACATTCCACCAGCACCATGAATTCGTAGACTGCGGACCGGTCCCTTGGCCCCGACGGCAGTGGCCACCTCTTGCTCGATGAGGGTGACCGTCGATCCCTCATCGAGAAGCGCGTGCACTTTTATTTGCCTGCGGGGGCCACTCACCACCACTGGTATCACTTTGAGATAAACGCACTGCCTCCCTTGATAGTCACTGGTTTGTCCCACTGTTTCGTTTGTTGTTGGTGCGGGGGTTGTGGCTGCCGAGGTGTTCGTGGAACTGGCGTTTGGTGCTCTCCTTGATGGTCCCCCTTTTGGTCTCGGCTTCCCGAAACGTGGTTGGTTGTGCTGCCGGAGGTGGTGGTCCAGTTCGTGTAGTGTGTGGTGGTGGGGTTCTCTGCAACCGTGCGTCCCACATGGTTTGCTGCGACAATCGGGGGAGCGATGGCCCTTTTTCAAACAATTGTAGCAGATCTTTATTCTTCTTACTATGTTCCACCGATCTGCTACCGTCTTCCTTAAGTAGGCCTTGCATCCGGCCAAATGATGTGGTGCTATGTGACATGCAGGGCAGTTTTCATGTCGTTTTCCATCCCTCTGGGGATCCTTGTCCACCTGGCCTGTGGTGATCTGATGGACGTTACCGGTGCGGCGTGTGGTCGTCCTTTTGGTGCGACATCCAGCGTATGAGGCCATTGCCACCATGTCCGACAACCACTCGGATAGATCCTGGATGGTGATGTTGGTGGACCCGCCTTTCCTTGAAGACACCCACATCATCTTGGCACACATAGGTAGCTTGTTGACCATCTCGCTCAGTAGTTGCGGTGACGTCATATATTTGGCGTCGAAGCCTCTTACTGTTGCGACTACATTGCGGACGGCGATAGCATAGTCGATCACGGCATCATAGGGTAGGTCTTCAGTGATGCGGGGATGGCGCCGCACCTTCTCCAACATGGCATCGATGATGTCTTCAGTGTTCCCGAAACGTTCTTGCAATGTACGCATTATTTCGGGAATGTTGTATGGGTCCACCAGTAAAGGGGCGATGGCTTCACGCGCTCGTCCCTTTAGTGAAGTCTGAAGGCGTATCAGGTTTTCTGCAGCTGATAGTCCACATAGTGCAGTAGATTGTTCAAACTGAGCATGGAACGTGGGCCAGTCGAATGGGTCTCCGCTGAAGTGTGGCAGTTCTTTTGCTCCGGACTGCCTTGCCAGCATTGCTGCTACTTGCGCCTCTCCACTGCCAGTCTGGGAGCGGGTGCCCTCTGTGTGTCGGTTCCTTCGTAAGGCTTCTTCGATCCATGAAGCCACTTCTTCCTGCGGGTTGGGATGATTGCGCACCCATTCTCTTGTGAACGCGCTTGCTTCTGGACAGCGGGGGTGCTGTCCTGACTGGTTTGATGAAGTAGGCCTGCCGTTTTCTATGGCTGCTTGGTGAGCAGAATGTCTGGTCATGGTGTTTGCCCCGAAAATTTTATCAGGGCCAGCATTGATGGCTGCACTTCTAGGTGACTGCCCCTTTTCAGGGCCACCGATGTTGATTGTACTTCCAGGCGACTGGCCCTTTTCAGGGCCACCGATGTTGACTGCACTTCGAAGTGACGACCCCTTTTCAGGGCCACCGATATTGACTGCACTTCGGAATGACGGGCCTTTTTCAGGGCCACCGACTATTTCCTCGTCGATTGGTGTCGCTGCTCCGGCAGCGATGTTCCCAGGTGGTGGCAGTTGTTGGGTGGTGCACACACGGATCAGGACTTCAGCGTGCTCTCGCTGTAGGTCCCGTGAGTGCTGCCGCTCTTGACGGAGCTCCGCCCTCAGTTGGCGGATGGTGTCCTCCGTCCTAGTAGAGTATCGGTCCACCTCGGAACGGGCCTGTTCCGAAGTAACTGACTCGTCGCGATGGTGTTCTTCTTCTTCTTCTGGAACGCGTCCCGATCTGGACCCAGATCGCGACATCCTCGAGTGGTGCACAGGATCCGGCTCGAAGGACCAGCTGTTCCGGACAGGAACACGCAAAAGATAGTTTGGTTCCACGTGCCCAAAACTCGAAGAAACGCACCGAAAGTTTCAGATGGCAAAGTCGTATAAAACCAATCTAGAAACGCCGGTGTAGTAGAGGTTGCCTTAAAAGGGCCAAAGAAGATCCAGAGAAAGTCCAAGTAGTCAGCAGGGTCGTTGTAGGTAGAGAGAAATGAAAGACTGGTAAAAGTGGTCCGATAGGCTCTTAAAGCACCTTCAGGTGTACTGAATTGCTCGCCGTTATGAAACTGTTTATATAGCCAAATTACAAAATCCCTTCCATAACTCCATCGTAAAACAATCAGCCAATCACAAAGCTTGCTTTGCCGATTTCAGCGCTCGCGCCATCTCTGAGTGAATTTTGGTACTAATCAGTCTGACGATTGGCTGCGGAGATCGGCAGAAAGCACTTTGCTCCGACATAAAAAATCGTAAAAATAGTTTCATCGTCTTTTTGAGACGTAAATCATGTTAATTTATACAAGACTAAACCTTGCTGATAATCTAACATAGTCTATGGGACCCGCAAGGTAGTATTAACAGAGTTATTACAAGTTATGTACCGAGTGCAATCGGCTAGTTACATTAAATTCAATAAAAAATAGTTCTTAAGTAGATACATGAATTTTTGTGTAATAATTATGAAGTATATTTTATAAGGCGTCTTTTGACTATAGTTTAATGAGTGAATAATTAATATTATGTTAGTTATAAACAATTTTATCAAACAAAATTCCTCCTACGTTTCTGATGTAATTTGTAGTCGTAAATATATACTTTTTGTATAGATATTTACTGGAAGAATACAATAAAGAAAGTTTTAGTTTAATTGGACTGCTGTAGCGGCCAATATTCGATTTTGACTGAAAGTCATCTTTTTCGGCACGGTATCGCTCGGCCGGTGGGGTCGATATTAGCGATTGCGCTTATGTTGAGCGTAAAAGGTCCATTTTAGGGCCACTATTTTTAATTCCCCATTTTATGTTTTCTATGCGTTTCTTGACTTTTCCTGTGTTTTTAATAAAAATTATTTTTTGAAGAATTTTGTAAAGTTTAATTTATATTTTGTGTGTACGGTGCTCCACGCACTTTTTAGTAATGATGCTCCTCCGCCAGTCTACGTCCAGTCGGTCTTGTGCGACAAGACTCTGATTTTACGGGCTGGGTACCCGTAAATCAGATGCAAGCGATATGGGGAACGGTCAGTCTGCAGCCTGCCGCCCCACTTTAATCTTCGGAATACCAGCCGGGCGCACCCAATTGGCTGGTTCTCGGAAATGTATATACCAGTCTAAATTATCACGCCTCGTGAGCGGGTCAAATTCCAGAAATATTTGGAAAATATTTCGATTTCCATACTGACCATATGTCAGTCAAAAATGCCGCGAACGGCTGATTGCTTCGAAAAGCGCATCGTCTATCGCTTTGCAAGCGATTTACTCTCTTTATTAAAAAATAAAAGATGTGACAAAAATCCATAAATATTACATTGTATATGTCAATATTTAAATCTATAATAATAAACATTATTCATAGAGTCCAAAAAATAGTGTGTCACATAAAGTCTTTTATTTCATCTGTTTACATAAACATACAAAACTGGCATTGTTTCGTGATGACGCCACCGTTCCACGGCGATCGTTTCGAACTTCTAATTCCTGTCCGAAACAATATTACTATTGAAGCTAATCACAATATGATAAATGCAATCAAAGAATGGTTTGATGACAATCTTTTCTCACTTATTTCAGAAAAAAAAAATTGTTTCTTTAATATTACAGGACGATGTACCTGTAGATTTAATTAAAATAAAGATTCATTGCAAAAATTGTAGTAACGATGTTGCATTCAATAACGACTACTAGACGTAAACCGAAATATAATAACAAATATTTAAGAATAATAATTGACAAATATTTTAAATGGACATTTTAAGACTTTAAAAAGATGCATTATTTTGCCGCTAACATCCACAGAATAGACTACCCTCCGCGCCGCAAGCGAGTTGTAACATGTTTTTGCCGCTGCGTTATTTTGCCGCTAAGTCCGCGCAATATTATTCAAAATCCTTTGCGACATTATGCCACAGCTTTTTATCGCCGTGCGGCGAAAAATTTGTAGTGCGCGCCTAGCCATATTTTCTATGCTTTTAGGAATGCACGCACTCGTGGACAAAATATATTTTCACAGATAATGTGTAGTGAATCTGTAAATTCATTGATTGACATAATTTCACTGCCCCCACTCTGCCCGACCGGGTAAAATACATTTCTACTAGTGAAAGTATAGTATCACTGGAAATACAAATTCGCTGTAACATATATATAAATAAGACATGAGTTATAGAAGACTTCTGTTAGGGATGACCGGATGTCACTCAATATTAACAGGTCCTCCAGCCTAAACAAACACATGTGTTATGTGTTTATTAGAGATGTATTGTAATTAATTATTCTGTAAATTCAGAGTGCTTGATAAGCCAATCTTAAACATTAATCACCCACTCTCCCAGAAATCTTATCTAATCGAGAGTGCATGGGAACCACTTAGAAATGATAATCGGGTTTTACAAATATCTGGCGTTTATTCGCCAAATTTAATCTACAGATTAAAATTAATATACAACAGGTAATTACGAAATACAATACAGAGTTAACGAACTCTAAAAAGTTTGACTAGTAAAGAAGATCGCGGTCGGCAGGCGGAGCGTTAAAATTCCCAGGGTGTCGTCAGTAAAAGGATCGGCCCTTGCATCTCTCCCCTCTCATCTTATGACCACAAAGTCCTGGTATCCGCATATCATCTTTGCTATGGTCTAAAGGCTTTGTTCAATAATAAAAAAACAATTTAACAAAATCACCGTGTTTTTATTTGTGGTTGTTTATTGTCTTATAAGTAATCGTATGCTATTTTTTACATTGTATTCGTTAACGGAATGCAAATAAGGTAACGGATATGAACACAAACAAATATAGCGCATCGGCAACAGTAAAGAGAGGTAAGACGCGACTAAAACACATGTAGCATGCTCGGATAAATAATCCACCAATAGTAAAGAAAGTTATGATTCGACTGAACTAAATATGTGCATCGTGTAGGAGTTACCTTATAGAATATTCCAGATTTTCCATGGAAAAACTTGATTTTCTTCTACTTACTATACATTATCATTTTATTTTCTCTGCATGTTGTATTCGTCGGGATATTTATGAGGATTACAATGGGTACCAGCTTAATATTAATAATATTTAAAATTTTATTAATAGTTTTAAAAAAAAAGTAACCTATAAAAACAAAGTTATTATTGTACTCCCTTTCTTTGTAAAATATAACAACAATTAAAGACGAATCAAAACATGTAACATAACACTAAACTTACAGTAATTTAATATATTTCTAAAATGTCAGATGTTTTGAGCTTTGATAAGATACTTCATGCTTTCATGAAGATTAAATTCTAAAAACATTTGTCAGTCAATTTAGATTTTAAAATTCGTAGTGAAGTACCTATATGTATACCGATGAAGTAATTCAAATTTAGAAAATATTCCGCGACGTTATCTACGTAGCGACGTTGCTAGTAATCAAACTTTGGTAATGATTCCAATTTGAAAAAACCATTAAAATTTCTAAAAATCCGAAATTATAATATAATTATTTATTTTTTTTAACGAAAATTTGATAGATCTTCTTGATCGTCACTACGAGTTTGCTTGCAAAGTTTCAGCTCAGTTGGATCACTGGAAAAGGGTTAAAAATCGATCCAAAGTTTTTTTGTCAGATAAGCAGACAAGACGACAAGTAGACAAGCAGACGCTACGAGTTAAAAGGAAGGGAGTAATAAGATTTTTGAGGTTAGGTTGTGCCCCATTCCAGAACGAGAGTGTTAAATAAATATGGTAACCAATAAAAATGATTCTTGAATTCAACTTATGTGGTTTTTTTATCTACATTTTAGATTATATTATTGTAAATTAATGCAATCCAATCTCAAAATATGCTACACTGCCCGGGCCCTTAAAATAAAAAGCTAACAAACGTTATGTGTAAATGTTTTTCCCTCAATTACGGAAACTGTTTGATAGTACATGATAATTTCTGCAATTATTGAGATGTACTGCCACTAATTAGTGGTGTACGCCTTTAATCACTTTAGTAAACAAGTTTCCAAGTATCGGATAATGTCACTTGGTCGGTTTCTTTATTTTTTCTACGAAGGTAAACATAAAAATATATTTCATATGTGAATGTTTGTAGGATTAACATTACGGTTGGACATAGTTATTAATTGAGAAAACTAACAAACTCTGTGCAAACCACACTGTTTGATGATTTTAGTAGTTTATGTAAAGTTTGTTAGTTATCTCAAATTAATAAGAGAAAATTTCTCAATATAATTATGTACATAATGTAAATTGACTCATATAAATACACTCAGTAAGTATGACATATAAATACCAGAGCTAGCAGCAGAAACTTGGCAGGTAGATTCCTGACTATGTTATGAGTCTAAAATGTTCAAGCAACCATGGCCTAATATCAATAGTTATGGAGATATGCGATATCAAAGTTTGCAGTTTTTTTTTTCAATATTTCTTATTTATTTTTTGCAAAAAGTTTAACTATCATTACAGTAACTTATGTCGATTATGAAAAATTCATTCGCTTTAATACAAGTTGAATAAAATGATAAAAACCTTGCAAAAATTTTAAAAAGTTATTTTTTTAGGTTTTTATCATTTTACAGTCATGTATTGTCACGTATTTCACACAGTCGTGTACAGTCATGTATTTTTTTTTAACTCTTATACCTATATGTTTTATAAATACACAGTAAATATTAATCTAGAAAATGTATACATTATTAATTATGCATGTGCTTTATCTCTAATAGTAAAAGGTCAAAATATTGATTCACCGCTATACAATATCTCAAAGGTATATGAAATCAAAGAATTTTATCAATGCCCACTTTACGTGTGATAAGAATATCAGTTTATAAACATATTATTCATTATCTCGTGCCTGTTGAAATGGCCGGTCTGCGGCCAGTAGCAATATTTATACTGTGATATTTACAAATACACATTTCTAGGCTTGTCAGCTTGTGGACCAGTATCTTCCGAGAGCAATATCAAGTGGGAAGGAACATCGAGGGATCACTCCGTCCGTGTGTCAACAGATGACAATGGATTCGTCCTGAAAGGAAAGGTAGGCGAAAAATCAAATGTGTTGTGTCTTTATTTCAATGGGCTTTTTTCATAATCAATTCTTTGTAATTTAACAAATTTAATTCACAATATTTTCTAAATTCGTTTATGGAAGCAAGATTGGTTTCTTCTTCATTTTACCTTCAATGAGAGCCGTCGTATCTTGGAACTGGGACTAGTTACGGCGGATGATTTGTCGCCACTTATTCTGGTCTGCACCATTTCTCGTGCATTCCACGAGTGAGCTCTGGATCTATATATATATTTTTTTGTTTGTTTATATTTCAAATTTTTTTTTTTACTATATTTGATAAGGCTGGGTCCATTGTGTTGGTGACCTTCGACGAAATCTGATTCCTTCCACCTTTCCTTGGTACGGTGGTACTTTGACATACAAATGCCCCAACATACAAGTTTTTCGAGATACAAGCCGGCGGGCGAGTGATTTTTTGCTTTGAGTTACGAGCGAAATTCGAGATACGAGTTCGGTTTAGCACAGCAGCATACGGAGGTTATGCAAGAAATTGGTTTCGAGGAGTCAGAGGAGGAGGTTATTTCTACAAGTGAGATAAAGGAGATCTTAGGAATGTGGGAGAGAGTTTCACAGTTCGTGGAAAAGAAACACCCAGAAAAAGTTGCAACAGGTTTTGCATCTAATCTTTTTAATGACACTTGCCTAACTCATTTCCGGAACATTCTGAGAGGGAGGAAGAAACAAACCTCCTTGGACATGTTTTTTTCTAAACGGCCTACAGGTGAAAGCGAGAAAAATGTAGCGAAAAAGGCAAAGACCAGTGAGGATATCTAATTTATTTCTTTACATTTTTTTTTTGTTTTTTTACAATAAATATTTGTCATTTATAAATACGTTTTTATTATTCAAAACCACGTAACAAAAATAACTGGGGTAACATTTTGGGGGTTGGAACGGATTAATGATAGTTCAATTGTTTTGTATGGGGAAATTTGCTTCAAGATACGAGCAAGGTTGCGGAACGAATTAAACTCGTATGTCGAGGTACCACTGTATTTTCATATCTGGAAATGAGCAAAATAACTGAAACTGGACTGAATTTCTCTACGATTATGGCATTCTTTCTTTCTGGAAATGAGCAAAATATCTGAAACTGAACTGAATTTCTCTATGATTAAGGCCGTTATGGTATGTAGTACTTGCGAACATTCTCCAGGGCATCTGTCCTCTTTAAGATAATTTAGTTTTCTTTTTTTATATTTTTTATCAGAACATATTCACTTAATATAATTAATCTTTTCATTATCAGTGATGTGATCATATTTAAAGTGAATTAAATTATCTAACACATAGAAAGAGAATTGCTGGAAAATCCTGCTGGGTGAATTTTAAACACAGTAATAAAAATGTGCTTTAAAAAACTATTAATCGGTTTAACTAAACCTTTTGTATCTGCCTGTTTTCTGATAATACACCAATCATGAGATCATTACAAAAAACCTATCACTACTCACGGAAATTTCTTTGAAATCTATGAAACCTACAACTTACTGGAAATTAGTTTTTAAAAACATAGTTATTGCTGTGTTTGCTACCAAATACATAGTGGAAATTGCTGCTTTTGCTATTTACATAATGTATTTGCTATGATATTTCCATCAAGCGGCCATTTTGTCACGTGACACATCTTTGGGGGTTGATTAGTTGAAATGGATATTGCTGCCTTTGCTTTTAGTGATTTAGAAACATGGATTTGGAGGGGATATAGCTACATTTCCTATAAAATCTCGAATTCTGTACATTCTTAATAAGTTGTCCTTGGCGACTGCATTCAAAATATTTCTTAATTTTTCTGGATACTACTACTTTACTTTAATTCTCCTCATACCTATACATATTAGGTCCTTACATATGAAATTGGCGTTTAGTATGGGAGGAACATAAAGCCGATTTTTTTTTAATTATAATATATTTATTTAATCAAAGTATGTACCATTGCTATCTATGCACTTTTGCCATCTCATAGGTAGTTCATCGATCCCTTTACTAAAAAAACCATTCGGACGGGAATCAATAAAATCTTTGAAGGCGGTTTGGACTGCCCCATCGGAGTTGAATTTTTTCCTTTGCAAGAAGTTATCCAAATTTCGAAAAAAATGGTAATCTGTTGGGGCAAGGTCCGGAGAGTACGGTGGATGTCTTAGACATTCCAATTGAAGCTCCTCTAATTTGGTAGCCGTCTGTTGTGCAGTGTGTGGTCTAGCGTTATCATGAAGCAGCAGTGGCCTAGAGCGATTAACCAGCCTCGGTTGTTTAGCAGCTAGCTTTTCCATCATGGTTTGCAGTTGCTGACAATAGACATCTGCCGTAATCGTCTGGCCAGATTTAAGAAAGCTGTAGTGAACGACACCAGCACTAGTCCACCAAACGCTCACAAGTAACTTTTTTGGAGTCAATTTTCGCTTGGGGCATGGTTTGGCTGGTTCGGCAGGGTTCAGCCATTGCGATGAGCGCTTCCGATTATCGTACAGGATCCACTTTTCATCACAGGTAATGATTCGATTTAAAATCCCTTCTTTATTGTGCCGGTTGAGTAATGCAACGCAGCAGTCAACGCGCGTTTGTTGATTTGCTTCACTCAATTCGTGAGGTACCCACCTTTCAAGCTTTTTCACCTTAACAATTTGCTTCAAGTGGATTAAAACAGTTTTATCACTAACACCGCAGCCTGCAGCTAACTCGGATGTGGTTTGCGATGGATCCGCTTTCACAATAGCCTTCAATTCTTCATTATCAACTTTGGTCTCCGGCCGTCCACGGGGCTTGTTCTGCAGGTCGAAATTTCCAGAACGAAAACGTTGGAACCAAAAACGCACTGTGTTTTCTTTTGCGGCACCGTCGCCATACACATCATTAATCCTTCGAGCCGTTTCTGCAGCACTGGTGCCACGGTGGAACTCGTACTCGTAAATAACGCGATATTTCAAGTTTTTCATTTTGTAAACTGAGTGACATAAAAGTGTTTCAAAACACAAATACATGAGTGAATAGCTGTATAAATTTGAATTTGGAATTCCTAATCAAAGAGAAGATATTTGAGATCAAATTTGCCAGTACGGCAAAACGCCAATTTCATATGTAAAGGACCTAATATATCGGGTGTCTCATAGCTATAAATTGAAAATAGATTTTTATTTTTTGTTTGAGTTGTATCGAAGCGAGTAAATTTTTCATAATTGATATAAGTTACTGTAATCATAGTTCATGCAAAATATTGAAAAAAAATGCAAACTTTGATGTTGCATATCTCCATAACTATTGATATTAGGTCATGATTGCTTGGACATTTTCGGCTCATTATCGAGGCAAGACACCATATCAGTACATCTGTAAAGTTTTTGCTACTAGCTATGAGACACGCTGTATATACATACTTGGCATCCAACTAAAGGGTCTCCAATTTAATCATTTTTTATTTGCCCTACGCCCTAAGAATATGGATGAAGCAGCCGCTGATGTTCTATTTTGTCTAAATTATATTTTTAGATGGCGTCCACACTTATATCGGCAGGTTTGATGCTCAGCACACCTCGATTCCGCAGTAATACTTCCATGTCTCTAGAACAAGTGGATGATATATTGTCACCTTTACACTGCTTCCCTGAAATCCACAGGTAAACAAACATCACCAGTGGACACTCGCAAAGATGTGTAATACATATTTACTTTATTTAATGTAATTCCTTACAATTTATACCAATGTTTACATAACAACAAATTATGTTGGACACTGTCAAATGTGTTATATTTATCATTAATTGGCATGACAGTTGCATTGTGCTGCAAGATGAGTACGTATTTAATATTTAAATAAACTGAACTTTGTACAACTAAATATTATTTTTGTTACGGCTAGAGTTTCCCCGCTCATTACCAGATTTGAGTCGCAACTGTTGACATGTACACCTCCTGTTGGTTAGAATCAAAGTATAGTTGTTATAAAAATAAATTGTGTGTTTTGTGCAACGTTTACCGTTTAAACAAATTAAATAATAGTGTTATACATATTTTATTTAATCAAAATTTAAAAAATGCAAGCCAAGTAAATGATGTCAAAAAATAATAATTTTAATATTGTTAATATCAAATAGTTGTGTGCAGTGGAAATGCAGTCATTCAGGGACATTTGTAAGAAAGAGTGGTGCCATAAGATGAAGAATGAACAAATTAATAGTGATGGTGAAACCGTTATTTTAACTGGTTATTTTCGGGATTTGTATCTGATTGTATCGCTTATTAATAATTAAGATATGATTTTTGTCTAGTACCGATGGTTGCCTGCCGAATTGCAAAAAAAACAGTAGCCAATCATCGATGCAATCAGATACAAATCTCAAATAACGGTTAATATGTCACCGGTTAAAATACCATCACAACATTAGTAGCAAATTAGTAGCAACTGTGTTTGTAGGAGAGTCGATTTCTATTGATGAATTCCTTAAGAAGGAGTTGTTGAGATGATTTAAGCGTGTGGAATGCATGATTGAGTAGAGGATGGTAAACAAAAATATATGAGGCGAGTGTTGACGTATTTATTTGTGCATATTTATTTATATTCGCACCTTTATTATTATCTAGTCTTAACCGCCGCTGCTCAGAGGCTTCCATCGCATCCGGCATATACGAGGAGATTTCAGATCAACCCGCCAACGGGTCTGACCATCGCAGCCGCTGCTTTACAGATAACACTTACGAAGTCCTGCCGGACTGCTATCCCGCCACCAGGAGGGTCAGTCGTCGAGTTCCTCCTCCGCCGCTGCCGCCCAGAACAAGGAATAACACTAGACTAGACAGGTGAAGAAAAGTTCTGATTTATACGATCTTTCCTCTTATCAAATTACAAAGAACAAAAATTATTGTTAATTTTTTTTCTTTATTTTAGCGAGTATCGCGTGACTTTTTTATTTCTCTGTTTTTTTGTAAAACATTTTTATATTTCTTTTTGTGACATTACAATGGCTGATTTTACATATGATGATGAGTTTGTTGGACAAATCGCCGAATCTGATGAGAGTGATGTGGAATTCGAATTGCCAGAGTTTTTTGAGCCGGACGAATATGAAAATGATGTGCCTGATGAAATAGAAAATATTGACTCTATTAATCACGTCGTTAGACCATTATTTCATTGGGATAGCAATCCATTCGTGCCTCAAAAGCATAATTTTGATTCATCTCGGTCCGGCGCAAAATTGGCCACCAGTGAAGGCATGCGGGAAGCTGATTTTTTTTACTTCCTTTCTTTTAACTCGTGGCGTCTGCTTGCTTGATGAAAAAATTTTGGATCGATTTTTAATCTTTTTTCAAATCGAGCTGAAACTTTGCAAGCAGACTCGTTGCGACGATCAAGAAGATCTATCAAATTTTCGTTAAAAAAAAATTAATATTCATAGTATAATTTTGGAATTTTTCAAATTTTTAATGGTTTTTTCATACAACTCAGTAAGTTGTATGGAGATTCCGACGCATCTGGTAGACCCGAAACCCGTAAATGAAAAAGGGAGTATTGTAAAAACTTTGTTTTTATGGGTTAGTTTTTTTAAAATATTTGTTTCTTGGCGTTAGTTGAACACATTGTAAACGAAACCAACTGACAACATCAATATATAGAAAATAGAAGCTCTTCTGTAACCAATCGATTGCAGCAATGGGCCGATACGACCGTCGATGAAATTTACGTTTTCATAGGCGTTTTTTATATGCAAATGTTTTATGTGCAAACAATGTCAAGTATGGTTATGTGTTGAACCGTGTTTTGAAATATACCACACGCAGGAAAACTACATATAAGATATTAAATGTGTAACATTAAAATATTGGTTTAAAAAACAAAAAAAGTGATATTGTGACAACCCTGTTGTATATTTTGTAGAATGAATTTATTTTGATTTTAATTCAAAAAACTCTATCATAAATTCAGAAAACATAATTCTTTTATAAGTCCTTACACTTTTTCATCATTTTATGTTTATTTTTATTGTTTTATATTTACTTTATTTTACGGAAAAATGTCTGGCCTATAGGTATCCCTCATAGTAAATATGGCTGGCAGTTAAAAGTTTAAATTTCGAATAAACGAGGTTCTACTGTATTAGTATGAAAGTGAAAAATATATTTTTCATTGTTTTTTGGTTGTGCATCTCTGTATTACTATTTTTTTTTAATAAGTCATCACTGTATTACTATTTTTTTTTTAATAAGTCATCATTTATTTTGGCTGGCTTGCAGAGAAGCCTTATGACTTTTGAAATTACTCAAGAACTGAGGAAAATAAATGTAGGGAGATGGGGAGAGGGAAATGTAGCAGTTGGTGACCCCCAATGAAGTTCATTTATTGTTTTGAAGAGCTTTTATCATACCGTATAATTAAACTGGTTTGAAAATAATTCTATTGTGAAATAATTATTAAAATATATTTATTAAAAACTAAAATAACCACTTTTGTCTCATGTTAGCCAGCCTGATATCTCAAGTAAATGGGTTTTACGGTACTAATCAAGTTAAATGGGTAAGTATGTTAATAAAATGTTTTAAAGATTAAAGTATTGTTCTCTAACTAGTTTTATTATTGCAACACAATTTTTATGTATCCATATTTGTTTCAGTGCAAGTGACTCCGGCATGGAGGAAGACAGTTTGTGTTCTACTCCACAACTTGAACCAGAGGACGGGAAATGGTCATCTATTCATGATTCCATCGCTTCATTATCAAGAACTGGCGTTGTCACTCCGCAGAAGGAATCCTGCAGTATTTCTTCCAAGTTTAATCCTGAAACTGCTTCCACCAGAACTGTCTTCAAAAGCCGTGACCGCCTTCATTCGGCATTTGATGTTTTCAGAAAAAGAATCAAGAGCGACTCGCAAGTGTCCGCAAAGAGTCGAGAAGAAAAAACTTCCGACTTCGATGCCGCATCCTTTAATGGATCTGAGAATTATCCGACACGCAAAAGATTGTTTGATTTTCACGTTACTCCTTGTAAACCAATGCGCATGATGAGAAATTCTAAGATGGGCAAAGCTCTCAGGAAATTGGGTGTCAAAAATATAAGCACAATGAAGAATGCTGCGAAAAGCTGCGAAACACTAAATTGTGATGAAGCAGACACAAAGTCAATAACAAATCGTTGTTCAAAGTCGGAAGAAAATTTAGATTACCGAGTCAATGTCATGAATGGAGTTAGAGATCAATCTTACGAAGAGAAGAAGAGTAACTTGAACCTTTCGGCTGAATGGATTTCGGAGAACAGCGAAGAAAATATCAAAGATCTTTCTGTCATTTGTTCCGAGAATGAATTGAAACAAGCGTACCCTCAAGATATTCTGGAGTTGCTGTTGAAGGGTAAAGTGGATCTGGCTGAAGTGAAGCTGAGGCAGAAGGCAGCCGAGGAAGAGTATGTCTTGATGTCTCCGTGCAACCGGCTGTCTACCACCACAGTGCAAACCAAGAACCAAATAATTACAGTTAAATCGCCCCCCATTGTCCTTGAAGACAACTACACTGTTATGAAAAGTGCTTCATAAATGAAAAATGGTGATAATATATTTATTTTTCGGCTAACAACTAATTTATGCTAAGACTTGTTTCCGTTGTATTAAATACGTGGAAATCAAATGAAATCAACATCTAAATATTTATTACTTAATGGATCTGAAATTATTATTTTTTATCGGATATACGGTACAAATATATTAATTGAATGTAATGTCAAGTTGATTTCAACACCATGAAGTATACCTGTTGCATATTCTATTATATATTGTATAAATAATATCCCATATTTTATGAAAATATGAAAATGGGGTTTAAAATTTTGTTTATGTTTCATCAGATTTATATTCTCTTGAATGTAAAAAATCATATCAGTATTCTATAAATTTGCATGTAAGTTCATTTATTAATTAATTGGAAATATTAGGAAGATAACACTTAAATACATATTACTTTTGCTGTAAATTCTTTTTTCAAAATAAAATACCGTACCATTTCTGCGAAAGCAGATTTTGACAGAATAAAGAACTAAATATAATAACTATTGTATAAATTAATTTTCTTTATGCTCTTAAAGACTGACTTTGCAAAGGTGAAATGTTTTCTTATTCTTGAAATTCTGTTTGTTTACAAGGTTACCGTTAATATAAATGCTTACTTTTACATAATAGGGTACTGTGATTAAAAAACATTTGTCCGAAATACATGATCTCACTAAATTACAAAACATCTTAATTAAAAAAGTATGCCTGTGAATAATCTATCATATTTATTAACTTATGCTAAGAGAAGTGCCAATGTTGAAAATTATCGCTTCATGCACAATGCCTTTCGTGTCTGCCTTATGTGTGGTGTATTTGTAATGTATCTGTATGCCAATGCAAAAGTTCACAGTTGCTTTGAAGTAGATTAATTGACGTTGCTTTAAAGTATCAAATAATGTTGTGACATTTGTAAAATCAAAGTAAATATACTGAATGTGATACATTTATTCCAATAACAAAAAAAAACAATTGATATTCATTACATTATAACAAGAAACAGAACTGGTCAATGTGACGCGACGTATTTTATGAAATTTGACAAATTAAAATTATTGTATTTGGTAACTGTGGACGAGCTTCCTTTTGCTGGTGCTTGATGCTGTCGTAAATTTTTAAATAAAAAACATTTGTGTGCTGTGAAAAGTATTTTAATAATTGTTTAAGAAAAATAATAGCATTTATATTTTGTGCGGGAGTAACAATATGTAACAAAATATGGGTTAGTGAATGCTAGATAGGTAAAAATGCTCATTTATACTAACGTGTGTGCTCAATATATTGAATACTTGTCAATTATTTTTCAGAAAAGATGTGAAGCTTAGGTTTTGTTGTATAAATTATTTGCGTTTGTGGTTGTATCACGTAGCTTCCGAATAGAATCTAATCTTGATTTGAGAATGTTCAGTATCTTTTTTAATTTGGGCTCTTCGTAACAAGGTTAACAACAGTATGTAAAACATTTTAAATCCTGCATATCATGGTAGCAGCTCAATCATCCTTTGATGAATGATGTCATTCATCATGTCTTCAGTGAACATTTTTAAGCAAAGGAATGTTCTACATCTGGCAATGTGTTACATATACATATTATATTTTGGAGGGGAAAATGTTCACAATCACCTTTATGTAGTCCTTGTAATGACGGTAATATTTGTTTATATTGATAAATAATATACCTTTAATATGTACATAGATAACCATTGTTGATATAAACATATTGGTGTTTGTATCAACAATAGTTATCTTGAAATTGAGTATGTAAACATTGAATTTAATCATTGAACAAACAAACACCATATAAAATATGTAGATGTATAACTATCTGGGTAATTTAAAAAATATTTAGTGTAATTTTAATTTATTCAACTTAGAAGTCGGAATACAAACATTTCCTCCGCTAATCAATACATTCCGTTTTAACCACACTTGAATTTTATTGTAAAAATTCAGCATTTCTCGGGATCGATGCTCACTTCTTCAGGACAATTCAGTACATTCATTGTTAAGAAGGAACCATCACTTCCGAAAATATTAAATTTTTTTAATAATATTTAAATGTGGTTAAAACAAATTGTAAATTATTTTATTATAAAATGGTGCCACAAAGGGAATTTAAAGAAGCAATACATTCCTTTTGAATAATTAATTCAAAATAAAAAAAATATTGATGTTCAACAATTTTATTTTACTGACATTTTTTTAATTTTGTACATTTTCAAAATGACAGCTTGTGATTATATCCGGATGGATTTGTAAGTTCGAAACTGTGTTGTTTTAATTTAAAACTTTCCATGCAGCTGATACTTAATAATTTTATTTGAATCAAGTTAATATTCTATTACTTACCGAGAGATTAATTAGCTTAACGTATATGGTTAATAAAGGTTTGTGGTCAATAGTTTTTAGCGTGAATTTATTGGCATCTGAAATGCATTATTTGCGATGGCTATTGCCAATCTGGTGCATTGAGGATTTGGTTACCACATTGGTGGGAACCACATTTTCAGAATTAAATTTTTTCATGCTCTTTATGTGCGTGTAAAGACATGTATTCACTAGGGGACAAATTGTCCCTCAACAGCATGCGCGGCATAGAGTCTACGTGACGTTGCAACGTCGTGCACTGTTCCGCGACCTCGCGCACGACATAGTGCGGCATTTCTACGTGCCGTGGCAACGTTGCCATGCGCACGGTACCCGAGCGTACTCACTGCAACATTCCGCGGAGCGTCAGTACCACGTGGTATGTTTACAAGTGAATACGCATGCGCTGTATCTGTCAAGATGACAATGCGTGGAAACGAAATCGTTCTCGAACTCATCGAGCTGTATCGATCGAAGATCGCATGGAATGTCCGTCCTTCTTTCTCTTTGCAGTAAATAATTTCGCATTCTCCTCTTTTTTCTCCTCTTACGTTTCGATAAACTCATTAACATAAACAGATACGCAGTTGACATAACCTCATAGGGCGACATTTCCGTGACGTGTGGAAAACAATAATTATTTGCAAAAAGGACCTTGTTTTTAATAATATTCAATTTATTACAGTAAAACCTCGTTAATTTGAAATTGCGACCCAAAAAAACATTTCGAATTGCGCGGAACCCCGTTTTCGCCAAATGAGATACCGCAGCTGTCAACATAAGCTCATCGGGTGACATTTCCGCGACAAGATATGCGAGTCCCGGTGTGTACACGTCAAATGGCCGCGTCATTGTCCCCAAAACATGTGCGTAGATGTTGATGCGACATGCCGAGCGGAATGTTTCGCGATTTGTCCCCTAGTGAATACATGGCTTAATGTGCATATTTGAAATTTAAATTTTCTCCTTTTGAAAATAATGTTTTCCTACTCCTAACAAGTATTTTATTTTATCTATCCAATTGAAATAATTTTACATATCTCACCAAAAATTGTTAGGAGTTAGTTAGAAGTCTAAATAAAAATTATGAACCCAAATTATCTTTGGAAATTAATCATTTTTGTAGGTGTAGGTGTAAATAGTATTATGTATGTATATAAGTAGTATAAAAATGAAAATATTATGTTTGTTTGTGTACACGTTAATCAAATTCATTTCTGGATTGTTTGATATCTTTTTTTAAATTATAATATTGATTTGAATACATAGTACCCATTGCTCCTGTCATAAATGTATCATGTGTGTTGTTAGATTTTTATTGGTTGTGGTAACATGTACATATTTTATTTTAAATTTCCTCAAAAAGTTATTTAACTTTTACAACACAGAATTGTGAGTTCGGGTGCAGACTTTTAGAATACAGAGGTTCCAAAAAGGACCACTGTATTCTACATAAAGTCTGTTTTTACATAAAAACACAATAAAAGTGTCAATATTAAATTGAATCTCTGAAATTTGAAAAAACTTACCTCTGTTAAAGGTCACCGATCAAAGAATAAAATTAGTGTAGTGTATATTAATTATTTAGGTTAACTATGAATAAATGCTACAATATTAAACACTTGTAAGGTTTTGTGATGAAACATATCTAGTAAAAATCACATTTTGAAGTTTTTTTTAAACAATTGATAAAATTGCTACGCTTCTGCATATCGTTAACAAAATTGTAAAGACTTATAAATGTTGGCTTTAAATTACTTGTAAAGAAAACAAAATCACATAAGACTTTATGATTCAGTTTAGTATTTTAAGCTTTTTAAAATTATTTTATTATTATTAACAGTATTGAAATTATGTACTTAACAGGATTGTGCAAGAGACTATTTTCCGTACATGAAGTCGTTTTATTTATGACAGAAAACAATTTTTTTCATTGTGGACTGTATTACAATTTGTACTGTTGAATCATTCTAAAAAGTTAATGTGTGTGTGTAGTGTGATAATCAGGGTGGATTAAAAATATGAATATTATAAAAAATAATTATCTAATATTACATTTAATCTTTTTTTCTTGGGGCAGCAAATGCTAGAAGAGAAATACATCACAAAACGCCCAGGCTTGAGTAAATCACATAGATTAATTGTGACCTCACCGGGAATCAAATCCGGAACCCTCGGTGTGAGAAGCCAGTGTCATGCCCACTGGGCTACGCGGGCCGCCGCCTTTCAGTAAATATTACCGAGTCGAGTCTTCAGTTTTTATTCACTGCCCTGAAAACTGAAACCTTTTTTTTTTATAAAATTACATGTAAAGGTTTTAGAAAAAATAATTTTTTGACTGGTTGGTAACAGAATTTTTATTAAATTAAGAAACGGGTTGGCGCATCGCACATAAAAAATGGTTCTTGCTTGGCGTTTTATCAACAATGAACTTGAGAACGTCTTGCGTAACCGAGGTTGACAATATTATTGGTAGTATATAAATTATTGACCTAAAAATGTGTGGTGGTGATTTATAGTTTTGGCTAGCAATAAACTACAATGTTTGACATTTTAAATTAAAAAAAATTTAAAAATACAATTCACCCGGTATCGGAATGCAATTTATTTTAAATATCATACACCCAAAACTAAAACTACAATGTTCGACATTTTAAATGATGAATAAATTTTTAAAAATAGAATTTATTTTAAATATTATACACCCAAAACTATATGTGCACCAACACATTCAAATGATATTTAGGATATTATTTATTTTGATTTGGTATTAACTTCATTTATCATTTTATAATTTCATGTTTCAAAATTGGTTTTATCCATCAAAATAGATTTCAGAGTATTATGAAAAAGGGTAAATGCATGTAGCCCTCTCGAAACTAACTATTAAGTTTGCATATGTAATTAGCAAGATTATTAATCTAATTTTTATTTTACTTAAACATTTTTAGATGAATACTTTTTTTATATTTCGCAAAATTAGTACGTACCGCACTACACACTCACATTGACTATTTGAGAAGTATTAACATCATAATAATCTTTTTATCACAATTACTGGAATAGTATGAAAATAGGAATTGACAACTGTCCATAATTTTGCCAAAATTGAATGAAGTCTTTCCACAAATGTCAAAAATAATAAAAAATGTGCTAAAAGTACATATACAAGTGTCTCGTAGCTAGTGGCAAAAACTTCAGATGAGTCTTCTTCATTCAATTTTGAATAGAAAATATTCTTTAAGCTTTGGGCGAAATGTCGACAAATACGAAGACAAGCAACATTAAAGTTGGTTCAATATTTCTGATTTATTTTCTGTAAGACATTTGACTAGCACTATATGGAATATTTAAAATTCATTCGCCTTAATACAAGTCAAATAAAATGACAGAAGCCTTACAAAATAAATTCTTCAAATTTCTGTAAGGTTTTAATAATTTTATTTCACTTGTATCAAACTGAATAAATTTTTAATATTCAATATAAGTCACTTTCGTGATAGTTTAACGTTTTACAATAGATAACCCAGAAATATTTTTTTTAAAAAATGCAAACTTTGATGTCGCTTACCTCCATAACTGTCGACACTTCACCCAAAGCGTAAAGATTACTTTCCATTCAAAATTGAATGAAGAAAAGACCCCCTGAAATATGTATTTGTTACTAGTTATGAGATACCCTGTATACTAAGTTCACAAGTTCAATGTGTTTTGAATGATCAGTATTCATTTATCTTTTTTTTTTTAAATTTTGCTAGTATCCTCTTCATGTCACAGTAATTCAAGTTACCACAGAAAATATAATGCAGTGTCGAACTAAGTACGTAATATCCATTTTGCATTTTATCCCCGATTGATTTTGCGTGTCATATCGATCAGGCGGTCTGATTTTTTAACAGTATTGATATTGTAAAACATTTTTTATGGAAAACCCTTTTAATGTAACTATAGATATTACAGGTTTATGGTAATATCTCTTTAAGTAATAATAATATTATTATATTTAATCATAAAGCTAATGAACAAAGCCATATCAGATGCGGCCTCGATATCTCTTAAAATATTGTCCGAGTACAAACTAGATCTAATTTATCACTTTTGTACTTTTATAAAATCTAATTTTTTATTTAGTACTTATATAATAATTACCGGTATTTTTACATGTGACATTTTTTTATAAAATTGTTTTTAGATTCTCACTAATGTTATTATCGGGACAACTTTTGAAGTGTTCTCTGATTTTCGAAGGTCATTTTTAATGGTCTTAATCCCATTTTCAGGATTGCTTTATGTTCTGACATCTCAGAGCGCAACCTGATTTTGGACAGCTTACAACATATCCATAACAATAAGAAAGTGCATTATGATTGTGTAGATTTGTCAAATGATCCCTTTTAACATTTACCTTAGGTTATTATTTTATACCATAAACTCAGCCGAGTTTCAGAATCTTGATTCTTATAGTACCATTGCCATTAATGCATATATTGATTTTTATTAGATGGCATCAATTACTGTAAAATTTAATTTTAAATAAAGTGTGATTTGTGAATCTCTGTGTTGTTTATAGCAATTTATTTTTGTACAGTCACTTGTGAATGCTTTGGTATAAGCCATCGGTACGTCTCTGGACTTGACTTTAAGCTTTAAACAAAATTTCCCAGAATATTTTGAGTCTCAAATTTTTCAATTACCTACACAATTACTGGACTTTTGTCCCCAGAAGGATGGCATTGTGTAATGTGATTACTTAAGCCAGTCATAAGCTCTATAGACATCAAAAAAAGACTTCCATACCTACTTCCCCATATATTAGGTCCTTACATATGAAATTGGCGTTTAGTATGGGAGGAACATAAAGCCGATTTTTTTTATTATAATATATTTATTTAATCGAAGTATGTACCATTGCTATCTATGCACTTTTGCCATCTCATAGGTAGTTCATCGATCCCTTTACTAAAAAAAACATTCGGACGGGAATCAATAAAATCTTTGAAGGCGGTTTGGACTGCCCCATCGGAGTTGAATTTTTTCCTTTGCAAGAAGTTATCCAAATTTCGAAAAAAATGGTAATCTGTTGGGGCAAGGTCCGGAGAGTACGGTGGATGTCTTAGACATTCCAATTGAAGCTCCTCTAATTTGGTAGCCATCTGTTGTGCAGTGTGTAGTCTAGCGTTATCATGAAGCAGCAGTGGCCTAGAGCGATTAACCAGCCTCGGTTGTTTAGCAGCTAGCTTTTCCATCATGGTTTGCAGTTGCTGACAATAGACGTCTGCCATAATCGTCTGGCCAGATTTAAGAAAGCTGTAGTGAACGACACCAGCACTAGTCCACCAAACGCTCACAAGTAACTTTTTTGGAGTCAATTTTCGCTTGGGGCATGGTTTGACTGGTTCGGCAGGGTTCAGCCATTACGATGAGCGCTTCCGATTATCGTACAGGATCCACTTTTCATCACAGGTAATGATTCTATTTAAAATCCCTTCATTATTGTACCGGTTGAGTAATGCAACGCAGCAGTCAACGCGCGTTTGTTGATTTGCTTCACTCAATTCGTGAGGTACCTACCTTTCAAGCTTTTTCACCTTACCAATTTGCTTCAAGTGAATTAAAACAGTTTTATCACTAACACCGCAGCCTGCAGCTAACTCAAATGTGGTTTGCGATGGATCCGCTTCCACAATAGCCTTCAATTCTTCATTATTAACTTTGGTCTCCGGCCGTCCACGGGGCTTGTTCTGCAGGTCGAAATTTCCAGAACGAAAACGTTGGAACCAAAAAGGCACTGTGTTTTCTTTTGCGGCACCATCGCCATACACATCGTTAATCCTTCGAGCCGTTTCTGCAGCACTGGTGCCACGGTGGAACTCGTACTCGTAAATAACGCGATATTTCAAGTTTTTCATTTTGTAAACTGAGTGACGCAAAGAAAAAAACAATTGAGAAAAAAACAAATGAATTATAATTTTCAAAACACAAATACATGAGTAAATAGCTGTATAAATTTGGATTTGGGATTCCTAACCAAAGAGAAGATATTTGAGATCAAATTTGCCAGTACGGCAAAACGTCAATTTCATATGTAAGGACCTAATATTAGGTTCTTACCTAGGAGATTGCTGTTTTCTAATACTGACTAGTTTGAAGTTCGATATATTGCATTCGACTTGGAATTCCAAATTCAAATGAAGGTCATATTAAATCTATGACATTCCTTTTTCAAAATTAGTTATTCATTTGTTTTTGCGCCGTTTGTTTTTCCCTTGATATTCCTGTCTGCGACCAGGGAAAAAATAAAAATTCACATTTTTTTCCTTACGAGTTCCTTTATGGTACTAATGCTGCATAGACAACACACCATATCAATGATGTGCATGGACCAGGTATTTCAAATTAACGCACTGAGCTTTCAGTTTGATGAAATAAAAGCTATAGTGGAAGCGGATTCATCTCAAACCATGTCAGAATTAGCTACAGCCTTCAACGTCAGTAACAAAACGATAACGATTTGTATTCATCAAATTGGGAAAATAAATAAGGTCGCAAAGTGGGTACCCTATGAACTTACTGAAGGAAATTCAACGTCAGTAACAAAACGATAACGATTTGTATTCATCAAATTGGGAAAATAAATAAGGTCGCAAAGTGGGTACCCTATGAACTTACTGAAGGAAAACAGAGACTCGCATCGAGGCTACCTTAATTTGTTGAGTCGGCACATAAATTAGGAAATTCTAAATTAGATTGTTATGTGTGATGAAAAGTGGATCCTATATGATGATCGGAAATGTCATCAATGTTCCAAACGCAAATTGAGTTAAATGAAACTGCTTGTGGCTATATGGTGAACCAGTGCGGGCATAATTCATTACAGCTTTTTGAGATCTAGCGCATCAATTACTGCAGTTGTATTGTCAAAAATTGAAAATTATGATGGACAAGCTCACTATCAAACAATCGAGACTCGTCAATTTTTCTAGTCCACTACTTCTCCACCATAACGCTCGTCCACTCACTTCACCACAGACCGTCTTAAAATCGCAGGGGCTTTAACTTGAATCTCTGTCGCTGACTTGCCAGACCTTGCACCTGTCAATTTCCAATTTTTTCAGAATTAGGATAATAACAAGGGAAAACTTTCAACTATAATGAGGCGATGAAAAACCCTTTTAAAAATCCATAGATTCTTCCTTGACCCCAGGATTCCTATAGCAAAGACATCGATGAACTTCCATTAAAATGCCAAAAGTTCATCGACAACAATGACCAATACTTTGATTAAGTAATATATAATTTGCATAATAAAAAAATTATATATACAGAATGGTAATTACATAAGTATAAAGGACTGTATAAATAGGTTAGTATCTGTGAGACATCTATAGTTTCTTGGAAATTACTCTGCTTTGAAGTGTAACAGAACTGGTTAATTTCACTTTTATAACAATGTTAAAAAAATACTGAAAAACAACTAAGGCCCGGTTGTATCAAGATGGATTAAAGTAAAAGTCCATTTAAAGCATAGGTTTTTACGTTCTCTGCCAATTAGACAGCCTGTTTCCGTAAAAATCTGTTCTTTAAACAAACTTTTACTCTACTCCAACTTGATACAACCGGGCCTGAGAGAGTATCTTGAGCAATACATAAATCTTCTGTAATTTGAATATTGCAAATTCAAACCAAATATGAACATCTTAATTGATGTAAGACAAGTCTACACGACATTAGTTGGGGAAAAATGTAAAAACTTAGTTACATTTATCAAAATCACAAAAAATCTATAATAGCATAATTTTGAATGATAAATAATCTTGTTAAAATACTCAAAAAGTTAAAGTCTTTCGCTTGCCGTTGCTGCATCGCTATAAATTGAGATAAATAATAAAAGGCAAGCTTGTAACAAGAGATTTTATTTACTGATGCAATATCAGCAAGAATACAACATATACATAAATTACAAACTATAAATTCCGCTATCAGTAAAATACTGTGAGTTTATTGCCTTTTCTTAGCTGCTTTAACAGCTTTCGCATTTGTCTTGGGCGTTGATCCGCCGCTGAAGAATGAAGTTATCATTTCTGACATTTCGGGCATATCTTGCATCTTTGTGAAACTACTCAATTGTTCCATTTCTTTCTTGGTTTCCGGATCATTCATCATCTTCGGCAAAACCATAATAAGAACAAGAGGCAAAACCATCATCAACACCATCGGATTAAAGAGGAAGTCCGTCATTCTCCATTGTTCGCGAACTTGAAAGTATTTGAATCGCGATAAGGCTTTCATTTTGAGTGGATAAGGAACCTGGATTACTAGAGATGTCTGAATATGGTTCACTTTCCTTGCTCTAAATTTACCCTTGGAATTTATTTCTACTCTCACCGGCTCATACATGTAATCAGGATTAATTACCTCTAAAATATAGGAGCCAGAGGGCACGTTACTGATAATGAATGACCCGTCTTGTCGGAGAAATCCTAAAAACTCTCCAGCATTGACTTGAACCTTGGTATCAACTTGCCAATTGATAGGCTCGAAACTGTCAGGTGCGTAGACTCGTCCCTCGATGGCGTATCTGCCATTTCCTGGTTCTTCGTCAACGGTTAAGTCGGCACCTTCCGCACAGTACAAAGGTACGAAAAGAGATAACAACAACACTACGTATTTTTTCATTTTGTTAAATTTTAAGTCAAAATAATGGCAGAAAATAAAACACCTGACTAATAATCCATAGAAAAACGAATGACAATTGACGAATTGACAATAAATTAAGGTACAGATACACACGCTTATTAGTGGCATGCCACCAATAAGCATGCCCAAACAACTGTACACACTTGCTCATTATTAGCATGCTTTTTTTAAGCATGCTCAAAGCTAACAATCAAACACACTGCTTATTAGTGGCATGCTCTTATCATAGAAGAGACGCTCTTGTTCAAAATGGAAACTTTGCAAACTGAAATAAAAAATTCAAGTGAACCAATAATTCAAAACAGTTCCCGAGTTTCCATCCGCACATTTTTGATTTTAGTTTTTATAATATTTATTGTAAGATTTGAATCATTTTCAATCAATCAGAAACTTTTAATAAAGTTTCATAAACATTATTTCTTGCTATATTATTTTTACACAACGGTGACCGAGTATTCCAGAGACATTCGTGATTCCTATAATAAGTCACGAAAGTAATGTTTTATCATCTCCCCAACGCGCCATATTTGTTTTGATAATACTAGCGGCATCGCATTGATAATACTAGCCGCGAAGCCCGCGAATGACATAAGCATGCTCATAATAAGCAAGCCTGCTCACACATACTCAAAAGACACCCCTTCTCATGGCGAACGACATTAGCATGCTGATAAATCAACCGTCGGTTGATTTTTGAGCATGCCACTAATGAGCATGCTTATTACTAGCAATGTGCGTACACACATGCCACTAATAAGCAAAGCCTAAGGAAGGTCAATACTGCGCATGCTCACGTGCCACTAATTAGCATGTGTATCAGTACCTTTTAGAAATGGGTTCTTCATGAATGAAGGAACCGTTATTTTTTAATATTCACCTTTCCGAAATATGGTTCCGAATAAATAACTGTCCAGTTCGGTTTCACCAACAACCGCTCATCGGCCATAAATAATAATAAAAAATTAAACTAAAATTAATAAGGAACAATGGTCGTCCCTTCTTTCCAATGATATGTTAATGTATTTTCTGTCGTAATGGTTATTGTAATTTTATGTAGATTACAAATTGTAAACCTTTACCAATTTGTTTGCATACTAATATAATAAAATCAACCAGAGTGAGTCTCCGCATTAGAGATGAAGTGTTTGGATATTTTAATGACTAAATACAATTCTATAAGACTGCAGAAGAACCAATGTCTCGAGTCATTTATTTAAAAGTATAAGAGCGCTGCGAGTCCAGTTCGCAACACGAAAAAATATTTCATCTCGCTAGCGTGCTCGTAGCGTGCACTACCTCCCAACGCAAAAGAGACCACTCAAATATATTTGTTGTTATTAATAATTGCACGGTGTGCTAGCATTTACCGTGCAACTCTACACTGTTTGATCCAGATCCTAGATAATTAGTCGTACTTTGTTTTAATTTATCGATAGCTTATCGAGTAAAGTAGATTTCTACTGTGGTGTGTAAGTAGTGCCAAGGAATAAATATTAGCATAAGGCCTCGAGTACGATACGAGCGGCGAGCTGCAGAGCGTCAATGCGCCCCTCACTACTCTGGCGCATTGACGCTCTGTCGTTCGCCACTCGTATCGTACCCGAGGCCTAATACTTTTCTAATATTAAAGTATATTCCGGATTTTCGCTGACATTATTATTTTAACGGCATTCACTTTACCAATCAACGCTGTTTTACGAAACAAAAACATTTATATTCCAAATCTCTTGTGAACATAATATTCTTTTTCAGAAAATCCAGCTATATTTTCGCCTGTCCCTGGAAAGCAATCAAAATCGGAGATCATTTCCAATTCCTAACTAAAAATTCTTCAGAACTGCACGCTTACTCTTTTTGGTATTTTCACATTCTCAGTGCTCATACACAAACAAGAAGTAAGTTTCCTGAATTTACGAGTTCTCACAATTTGGGAAGAAACGGATTTCATGTTTACCATGCAATTATTCGTGTTTTCTAAAGTCATACTCAAAAAACAAGTATGTAAGCACTCTGGAGCAAAACAATTTTTATGTTCACAGTGCATTTTTTCTTGTAATCAGAAGACAATCATAATATCGCGTACTTACGCATAATGCAGAGAAATAGGTTTTATGTTTACTGTGCAATTGTCCGTGCAATCAGAAGTTATACGTAAAAAACATAAGCTTACGCATAATGCAGATAAATTGCTTTCATGTTCACAGTGCAATTATTCATGCAATAATAAAATATACTTTAAAAAAATAACCCATAAAAACCAAGTTTTTATTATACTCCCTTTCTCATCGATATTTGATATTGCATTAATATATTTCCCTTGCTTTAAGTTCATTTGGAAAATCTACTCCATGTATATTATTATCGTTAAAACTTATAGAATATTAAAAGCGTAATAATTGGTATAGGAGGCACGGCGTCGGCGAAACCGTCTGATCGGACCCATGGCTCGAGTCAGACTAGTTGAAACAGGTTTCGCGCCTTCTCCACGTATCGGGCTCCTTTATCATTTGTATGGTTTCAATTTAAAAAAAAAACCGTTAAAATTTCGAAAAATCCAAAATTATACCATAATTAACTTTTTTAAACGAAAATTTGTTAGATCATTTTTATCATCGCCACGAGACTGCCTGCAAAGTTTAAGCTCGATTGGATCATGGAAAAAGGGTTAAAATTCGATCCAAAGTTTTTTCGGCAGACAAGCGGACGCTACGAGTTAAAAGAAAGGGAGTAAAAAGAGATGCTCGTACGCACATAGGAGAGAAACCGTTTTCATATTCACAGTGCAATTTTTCTTGCAATCAGAAGTTAATCTTAACATCAGGAAGGAATGATTCTGCCGGCAGCGGTTTTTTGGACCGCGAGCCTTTATTTGTTTGTATTATCCATTGCTTTATTTCTTTGCTCTAAGGGGAGTGCCTTTTATTTTAATTTCTGTTATCTCTATGGTGTAAACCTTTTTATTTCAGTGTGTTACATATTAAGAGTTACAATTAATTTATATCAATCAACGCAGGGTACATACAGTGTAAAATAAGATTATAGAAATAAATATTGAAAAACTGTAATCTAAAATGGATTAAACATAAAATAATATTGATTATAATATTTATTTATTTAATCTCTTGCCACTGCTTAATCAAGAATTGTTATAAAACGTAACTGTATTTTATATTTTGAAATTAACATAAAATAAATTAATTTTACTCTTATCATTAATTTTTCTTTTTGTGAAGTACCTAACTTCTCAATAATTTATTATCATTCAATAGCTAACAGCCGCTTAAAAATGTAATAGAAGACGACGAAGTAATGCGCTGGGAGTTTAGTTTCGGATGTCATTCTATAGTTTTGCACGAAACTTTTTACAATAAATAGTGGTCATGGCGTCTGCGGCTGTTGATACCGTAAGGGAAAAATCATTCCAGGATTATAGAAAAAAATTAATGGAACACAAAGAAGTTGAATCCAGATTAAAAGATAGTAAGTATTCTTACAATATATGCCATATCATCCAAACACAACCTAACATTTGCGGCCTATGTCAAAAGTGTTGAATCACGTTAGCGTAGTATATCTGTTATATGTTAAATGTAATAGCATTTATTTACCCTCTTAATTGGCAAAATATAAAATTTATTTAATCATTTTTCAGTGAGAGAACAGTTAAAGGACCTAACAAAACAGTATGACAAGAGTGAAAATGATCTCAAAGCTCTGCAAAGTGTGGGGCAAATTGTCGGAGAAGTTCTCAAGCAGCTTACGGAAGAGAAATGTAAGTAAATCTATAGCCCAATATTATTTTCATCTTAATGTTTTAATCACTCGGAATCTTTCTATACCCTCTGGTGTTTCATTGGCCTTATTCAAGCTTCACCTGCAAACAAAATATTGTCAATTTGTTGGTTTCTGTTTATATTTACCCACTTGCACACCTTTTATAGAATTAGTGATTGTTTTTTTCCATAAATAAATGGCTCAATTTTCTTTGCATTCAATGTTTATTTTACTAGTACTTACTGAAAATATTTTTTGTTTGAAAATTGCCAGACATTTTTTATGTGACATCACATTACAAACTTGCCGATGTCATAAAGGTTATATACTTACAGGCATATCTCACTTGTACAGTAAATTACATTCTAGTATATAAAAGCCTTCATCATTTGAGTTTGCAATGTACATATTATTGAATAAATAAATTGAATTGAATCATGTATTAATTGTGTAATAGATATAAAAAACCATGCATCGAGGAAAAATAATAAATAAATTCTAATATACATGGGATGCAAGGTATGTAAATTCTATAAATAAACTGAGCACAGATTAGGCCTCTTAATGTGAAATAAAATTTTAAGTAAGGTATGCCTATTTACGCAATAAGGTACATTATTCTTAATTGAAGAAATGTTCATGCTGGATTATGTGTGTAAATGACTTCAAAATAAAATTTCTGTTGAAGATTTCATCTTTTATTATTTTTGTCATTTCCAGTCATAGTAAAGGCCACAAACGGGCCCCGCTACGTGGTGGGCTGTCGGCGTCAGCTGGACAAGAGCAAACTGCGCGGCGGCACGCGAGTGGCCCTCGACATGACCACTCTCACCGTCATGCGTCACCTGCCGCGAGAGGTGGACCCCCTCGTATACAATATGAGCCATGAGGATCCCGGGGATGTGACATACGCGGCCATCGGTGGTCTGCAAGAGCAAATCAGGGAACTGAGAGAGGTGCGCTTTGCACATCTTAAACTATAGTTGTTTGTTAATGCGACATTATGTCGGTGCTGTTTAGCTTAATGATACTGACCCAAGTTTAAATGTACAGTGTTTCATCATCAATGATCTTTAGTGGAATGATTCTCATAAAAGTTTTTCAAAAGTATCTGATTAAAATATATTTTTTATTCATATAAAAATTTTCAAATACGAATACACCAGTTCTTACTTTGATTGTCCCTGATTTGTAGTTCACTCTTTAACTTCTACTTGAACATCCTTTCGTTATTTTACTTGAACTTAGTCTTTGCTTCTATGCTCGTGTGTTTCTATATCAAGATTCAGAGATCAAGTTAGACCCTTAAAATGCATTCATATTTTCAAATGAATAAGACATTTTCTTTTATCTAGGTGATTGAGCTTCCCTTGATGAACCCTGAGCTGTTTATCCGTGTTGGCATCACTCCACCTAAGGGGTGTCTCTTGTACGGACCCCCTGGTACTGGCAAGACCCTGCTGGCGAGAGCTGTGGCCAGTCAGCTCGATGCCAACTTCCTCAAGGTTTGTTGTTTTTATCGTTATGTTGAATCAACTAATGTATTTGACCAGGGTTCGAGGATATATTTCCGCGGATATATATCATGATATTTATGGCTCGATTTTTATTTTTGATAGATATCCAAGAAAACTTTCTGCGAATGTTAATAGATGGCGCTAGTTGTATTTTCAAAAATTCAAAAGTTTTTTTTTTAAATATCTGCGGTCGTTACTAGATGGCGTTAGTTGTGTTTTAAAAAGTGCGGTTATTTTTTTAGTTTAATTTGTTACATATAATCCGTTTTTTATTTCACACAAAGAAACAAACACCCATAACAGTACATTAGAAAGAGCAACTTTTATAACTTATATACAGTGAAACTCTCTTAATACGTTTTTCAGGGGACCAGCAAATAAAAACTTATTAGGCATGAAAACATATTAACAGTGATTTCAATATTCTCCTACATTACCTATACGTAGGTATCTTGACGTCTAAATTTGCATTTCAATTCCATTTTTGTTTATATTGTGACAATCAAAGAATATTAAAAAATATATTTAAGAAAATGTATTTATTTGTAAAATATTACCTATGTATCTTTTGTGTGTAGTTTTCTGGGATATTCTCTCTTGTATATCTGACCTCTCTGACCGAAGTTTCGGATCCCATTGCAGGGTCCATCATCAGGGCTAATGTCAGACATGTCAGACATCAGCCCTAATGATGGACTCTGCAACGGGATCCGAAATTTCGGCCAGAGAGACTAGATATACATGGCAGAATATCCCAGAAAACTACAAACAGAAGATTCTGAACGGCCATAAAAACCTGAGAACATTTATGACCTATTTAAATAAGTAGTTGATAATTACCAGAGCAGACAGGCTAGGGCCACAAAAAAAACGTAAAAAATGTTTTATTTACAAGTTCCTTTAGGACATACAAATTTCGAAGTATGCAACTATCTGTGTGTAAATGCTTGTACATATTTTGTACCTAAATATTAAAAGAAAATTTAAAAGCCATCTGTCTACCTGAAAAAAGGTAAACTGTTAAAATACAAAAAAATTGAGAATATCTTAGGTAAATAAATAATATTAAAACAAAAATAAATTTAGTGTAAACAAATTTACTTCTACAGTAATTTAAATCGCGTATTGAATGAAACGGATGACATAGTGACAAGCAAAATAAGAACCAGGCAGAATTATACCGATTTCTAAAAAAACACAAAGTGAAAAAATTTATGAGTCATAAAAAAACCTTTTGGGTTGCAAAATAAATGCTCATTACCCGTCTTCCCTAGCTAAGTTGTAAAGGGAAGTAAAGAATGCACATTTGCAAAAAAAGACTATTCGCAAATATTGTTCAACTGGACTTCATTCCTAAAATTCATACCTTTTGATGATTTTTATAAAATTTCATGTACACTCAACAAAGCCTTGATCAATGTAGCCCATCAACAAAGTGAATTTGTCACCTTATGTGGTTTGCTAATAAGGACCATTGAATTGCGCGTAAATATGTGCTAAAATGAAATATTCACCCTTATTGAATTTTACTTACAGTATATTTTCAAATTCCTGGGGTTATCTGTAATCTTGGTTGGCAGGTCCGAACTTTGTACTGTCAATAGATTTTCAAATACATATGTCCGTGTGACAAGGTATGTGATTGAAAATAGCCGTGATTTGCGAACGCACTTATAATTTTATTTGTAAAGAAACAGCTAATGAAAGCTAAAATATGTAGTAGAAACGGAGCAGTTCTCAATAAAACGGGCTACGGTTTCTCTGAATGTGGAAAATCAGATTTGTAAAAATTGCAATTTACCAGTGTTTTTTAATGTGATAAATATCATCGTAAGAAATTTATTACAAAAAAACATTAAAATAAAGATTTTTCACACGTATTTATCTTATAACGACGTAAAAAACATAAAAAGTTTAAGCAAACAAAAAGTCAATGGGATAAATTTAATCAGTTATTTTCGTCACTATTAAATTCAAATTCAAGTGTTTTATTTTTTGATTATGTCGACATATTTCAATATATTGTTGTCCATGGGGCAAAGCAATTCAGAGAAAAGCGATAACTATCGCTCATGTAACACATTTTATTTGCCAAGAAAAGCTAATCAAAAGTCGAACTAGATAATATAGTGAAACGGTTGCCGGTGGAATGAACTATGATTTCTCCGAAAACGGAACATTAGCAAATTTCGAACATTACTATGTAAATAATTTAATCTTTTTTTTAAATAATATCATCTGTTCTGAAAAAACAGAAGTAATTTGCCTAAAACTTGTTGATGAATTGCATATTACTTACACACACGTAATGATAAATATAATACGATATCTATTCATACAATTAATTACTATGAATAAATTACTTGAAGCATTTGGATATTTGAAATTTCCGAAATTAAGCGAATTACAGTAATACAAGCATAGAAATGACAGTAGGAATTTAATGCACTTTGTATATTTTATTCTAGGAAATGAAATAACTTTCTAAGAAACAATTTGAGGGGGTGTTCATTAGTAATTAGTTGCGAATCGGGTTTTTACGGCCTCTTAAGCAATTCCAAGAATTGGATTTTTCAGACACCTATACAATCAAGTATATTTGTATGAAGTTAAATATTAATGTAAATAATATTTGTATTGCGAGTGCGGCTCTGGTATTGTGAGGATTATCCGGATTATTGTCTTTGCAATATTTGCTTAGATTTACAGCGGCTGTTCTTTGGTTAGAATTTTGACTTTTGTTGTTTTCTTTGAAAAATATTTATTAGGTACCCTATTATAAAATTTTACTACCCTTGTTCACATTTGGGTAATGGAAAAACCCATAAAAGAAGTGGCTTATTTTAGTGGACTCATTTCATTTTTTCCTTTGAATATCAAACAAAATACCAATATCCTGTTTCGAAAAACGTATTATGAAGATTTATTTGTATGGGTAAAATGAGTTCAGCTAAAAATATTTGCACTACTTAGGCGAGAAACGAAAATAAGCGGGAAACGTATTAAGCCTAATTAAATATGCGATTTGTATGGGACTTATTCGGGACCGCAGAGTTTAAACTTATTTAGCGGGAGAACTTATTAAAAGTGAATTTACTAAGCGAGTTTCACTGTATGTATAATAATTGCATATATAAGCTTTTTTCAGTATGCAATTCATTTATTTAATAAATAATAATTCATTTACAAAATAAAAAAATTAATTTCCTAATTATTTGAGTTTGTATCAATCGACGTGTGCAAAAAAGGAGAAAAAAAAGTTTGGATATATATAAAAAAATACGATTTTTTGATTTTTATTATAAAAATCGGTATTTGAACCCTGTATTTGATGTAATGTATTTTTCTGACGAGATAAGACACACCGGTCCATAATGAAGCATGACTTTTACATAAGCATATATTATGAAAGTAAAAAAACAAATAAAATATATAGGTATATCATAATATTCTTATCCGAATTTATGTATCATATTCAGATTTTAATATAATTTTTTTTGCAAAATATTAATTTACATAAAAGTTCTGTTTCTGTGTACAAATTGGCACTTGTTGTGCCACCAATTTACGCTAATGAACTGTCAAATTAATACAAAGGTATTCAAAATGCGTAGACGTATCTTCTTCTTCTACCCCTTATCCTATTGGGTCGGGATCCCTGCACCTTATAGGAGGTTCCAACTCTTCCTATCTTGGGCTGCATTCTCCGCGTCAGCCCAATTTAATTGCAACCTCGCTTCGCAGTAGTCCTCCAACTGTTTCCGCCAGCTCAGCTAGGACGGCCCTTGGTGTAAAGGTCTTGGTGTACAGATATATATTTTTAGTAATTAAAATGAAGTAAACAGAGTGAATGAAAAACATAATATTTAGATAAAAACAAAGGCAGCAATATCCAAAAAAAATGAATCCTGTCATCGAGGATTACTAACTTATAATGTGCTGAATTCGAGATTTTATAGGAAACATGGCCTATAAATTTATTGGAAACATGATTTTGAAAGGGATAGATATGTAAAATCTAGAATTCAGTCAGTACGTAATCCTCGGCCACTGCATTCAAAACATATTTTTTTTTTTTGATATTGGTGCCTGCTTTTATACCCCACAAATATATAATATGCAGATATAAAAATTTAATATATGTGTAGGTACAAAATAAATAGTTTCTTTTGGTAGTTTTATTTTTTGCAGGGAGGTTTTACCGCAAATCACCTACTTTCGGACCAAAAGATTTTATAAGTTGACTTTTCTAAGAAAATAGGCGGTTCTAAATATACAGTAATACCTAATTCCATCATTTTATGTTTTCAGGTTGTGTCCAGTGCAATTGTAGATAAATACATTGGAGAGAGTGCTCGCCTCATCAGGGAAATGTTCAACTACGCCAGGGACCACCAGCCCTGCATCATCTTCATGGATGAAATTGATGCTATCGGTACTTGTTATGATTTCACATTATACTACTAATCAGTATTTCATAGGGATTGATTTTTTTCGGATAAACGTCAAAATGCTCTCTGCACTGCACCGTCTTCATATGAATTGAGATTGTTATGTGAGAGTTTCTAGAATCCTCTTGAGTAATCTTATGGAACATAGAGCACAGAAAATGCAAAATGCATGATGCAATTGGATGTGATATACCTCTATTCCTAAGATACAACATAACAATCATGTCTTGATTGCTATTATATAACATTGTCGCTTCGTCATTTTGACAGACTTTTTTACATTTCGTACAGAAACTTTGTGCGTATGTCCTTTATATTTTTTGTCTTACTAAAAAAGAATAACTCGTCATAATGAGAATAATTTTCTGTTTAAATTTCAAATAAATTAAAAATATATTTGAATTATTTTTTCTGTTTTTTGCAGGTGGGAGAAGATTCTCAGAAGGTACTTCGGCTGATCGAGAAATCCAACGTACGCTTATGGAGCTCCTTAATCAGGTAAGAAACACAAAAAATCTTAAAACAAATAATTATCTCATCAACTGTGGAAACTAAGTTATTTACTTATTCATATTAAAAAGGGGTACTGTATTATGGCAAACGTGAGTGCTAGTAAAGAATCCATCAATCTTTATGAATACATCTTCCATTGCCTAGTTGCAAAATACAAGTAACATATTTTTTGCAGATGGATGGATTCGATTCTTTAGGTCAAGTGAAGATCATAATGGCCACCAACCGTCCTGACACCCTCGATCCTGCACTGTTAAGGCCCGGACGTCTCGACCGAAAGATTGAGATACCACTGCCCAACGAACAAGCTAGGTAATGCATGCGGCACCATTTTTTATTTTAATACTACAAATGTAAAATATTTTAGCTTTTGAAACCTTGTGTACTGTTACTTTATTTTCTTTGTCAATCCAGGATCATTTTTCACGGTGTAATAAATAATTGAATTATTTTCTTTTGCAGACTTGAAATCCTGAAAATCCACGCTGGACCGATAGCAAAGCACGGAGAGATAGATTACGAAGCCGTTGTGAAATTATCAGATGCATTCAATGGAGCCGATTTAAGAAATGTTTGTACAGAAGCAGGATTGTTTGCTATCCGCGCCGAGAGAGAATACATCATTCAGGTATAGGCACCTCATTTAAAAACAATAATGAAATTATAAAATACGAACTTCAGAAAATTTTTGCACCAGATACTGTTAATTTATAAAACAAGTAAAGATTTTGGATTAATATGTTGCATCATTAACATAAAATCTATTTGATTTACAGGAGGATTTGATGAAGGCAGTCCGTAAAGTTGCAGACAATAAAAAATTAGAAAGCAAATTGGATTACAAGCCGGTGTAAAGAAACGTGATTAATTTTTTTATATTTTAAATATGCAAACATGTTTTCACTAATCTTAATCTCTGAAAAATAAAAAAAATAACTTTTACTACTAATCTATAAAACATGTTTTTTTTTCTTGGTTCAGTCCTGCTCTTTCACAAGCAATTTCTATCTATAAAAGATTACACCTTGCGGTGTACATTTATTAAAATAATGGCAGTGGTCCTTTATAATAATGAAAAAAAAATATTCCCAGTAATTATTATTAGAGTAAATAAAAAAAAGCTATAAATTATATATGTACACCGCAAGATCAACTGGAAAACGGAATAATACATAGAAAGACAATCGAATTACAAATACTAATTCGATTGTCTTTCTTAAATGGAAAAGATTACTTTGTATAAATATTTAAATTAAAGATATGTAATGTATCATTCGGGCCGTAACTCAACATGCGTCACACTGCGAAACAGCAGAATTATGTGGAATTATTACTGGGATAATAACGTGAACCAAAATATTAAATCAGTATCAAAACTTTTAATTTGTACATACAGTGATTTTTCTGTATTAAAAAAATATCATTGCTATCTGACTGAGGGTGAGGGCGAAGATATTTGTATTATAAACACAACCTAATTACATATATACGAGATATGACCATTTAATTCCCAGAATGCACCTTAAAAACAATGAATTGTACATTTCAACTATCGTTTTCAAATTACTCCCCTTTGCATATAAAGGATGTTTTCTTTTCACCTTATATTCAGTTTTGGCATAGTCAGCAGAGTAGACAAACCCTTGTAATTTTTTATAAAGTCTATCGATAAACACATTTACGTCCATGTTTATATACGTGCCACTATAAATTGGCGTGCGAGGGAGGGCGTCCCTCTTGCGTAACAGAAGTTGTTAGGGTGTAAATTTATTACACAATACATAATGTACAGAATGTCCGGTGATAGATATATATATATATATATCGGTCCATTATTTGCTTTTTCAGCTTTGCAAAACTTTAATACTTCATTGGCAATTGTTCTTGCACCATCCCGGACTCAAGTCAGACTAGTTGAAACAGGTTTCGCGCCTTCTCCACGCGTCGGGCTCTTTTCTCATTTGTATGGTTTCCAATTTGAAAAAACGTTAAAATTTCGAAAAAGCCAAAATTACACTGTAATTAAATTTTTTTAAACAAAATTTTTTAGATCATTTTTATCATCGCCACGAGTCTGCCTGCAAAGTTTCAGCTCGATTGGATAATGGAAAAAGGGTTAAAAATCGATTCAATTTTTTTCGGCAGACAATCAGACGCTACGCGTTAAAAGAAAGGGAGTAATAATATAAAATATAAATAAATCCAAGACAAACCCACTAGACAATATTGGAGTTTATAAAATAAACTCTAAAGTCAGTCAAGCTTTATACATTGGATAGACTGGAAGACAAATAGTGAGAAGGATGGAAGAACAATTGAAGGGAATCAAAAACTTCAAAGCATAAATTCAGAAATGGTGGACTACGCAAGAACTGAAGGTCGTCATTTCGAAATTGATAGCTTAGAATTAATACACATTGTAAAAAGGTAAGGAAGCTAGATATATTAGAAAACTTAGTGATTAACCGTAACAATTAATAGTTAAGCATCTACTACTACTACTACCCCAACTCTTCTGTGATTGATGATTCTAATCTCCCCCCCCCCATTAGGTAGTACATAGTCCTTTAGTCTTAAGTTTAGCATTAGTAACATTACTGAAGATGATGCGTTAACGATGAAAAATGTATAATTGTTATAAATAACAAATAGTGATAATAAACAGTGTTATTACTTTTAAATATGATTTATTATCTGAAGTTTGCGACTCAGACCAGATCTCAATCAGAGGTCACATACTGAGCTTGTGGGTGAACAGGTTATCACTTTAGGCGCTAGGTTTGTCAATCACAAAAAAAAAAGTAGTTTTGTACAAACATTAAAATATAATTCATTCAAAAACCAAAGTAAAAATATATTAAACAAAAGTTTTACTAAAACTTTGTTTCTAGTGTACAGATGTAACAGACTTAGTTTGAAACATTTTATAAATACGTATCCATTCGTCTAAATTAAAAAATCGTCAAACCGTGAAAACCGAGATTCCATTAAATGTCCGCGATTCGATTGTCTCTGAAACGGTAGAGATTTTGCACTAGCATTTACTACACAAAGATCTGCTCCAAAAAAATTATAGACTAAGTTTGTTACACTGTATGTGTGTGCAAATACGTTCAACTGTACTAAATTATTAATCAGTCTATTCAGTGCTATAAAATTAGTTTGAAATGCAAAATGGACTCAAATATAATCTTTATGTACATAAAGTTTGGTAAAGAACTGCAAATAAATATTAAGCCATAAATAAAAATTATACTGTAAAGATATCACAAGTCAGTCAAACTAGTATGCAGAGTTCCATTTTGTCTCGCCTTTTCCACATTCTCATAATATTGGGAGAAGTCGACATAGGCTTCAATTTTTCTATTTTTATCATACAACAGTCTATTGTTGTTTGGATATAAATCAGAGCTAGTGTCAGTGTTTGAGCTACTGTCGGGAAAATTAGATTCCTGCGTAAATTGCGAAGTTATTGTGGAAAGAAAGTGTTCACCGCTTTGATTGGGAGACACTTCCTTACTTCCCCGATTAGAATTTGGAAATGTTACATTGGCGTGATCCGAGCTTCCATTTGTGGATGACTCAAAATCTGAGCCGTCATTTATGGAACTGTGAGAGAGGCTTTGAATTATGGGATTGAACCTGACCGTTGCATTGTTCTGAGATCTCATCGAACCTTCGGGCGAGTGGCTGCATTCTCTGCCTTGAGATCTGTCGGAAGGTGCAGATAATGAATTTTCACTTTGTACAGATTGCAGTGCCCTTTCATTAGGTACTGTCAGTAAGGAATTTTGATTTGAATCAATGGCGGGAGATTTTGGTGCATTTTGTGCAATATTATTACGTTTTGTTTCAAAATTCTGTCTTGAAAGTAACGGAGACCTGTGTGTGGGTGCATTCGGGAGCTGGAAATTGAAGTTTCGTATCAGGAGAGTGTTGCGATTATTTCTTCTAGGGTGTATGGACGACTGTGAACAGTACTCCTGGTAGATGCTCATTGTCTGCTTGACGACAGCTTGGCAAACAGACTTTAAGCTGCCTTGAGTTCTGAACTGCTCCACGATCATTTGTGCAAACCTCTTGTTGACTTGTTCTGTATCCGTTGACTCCTGGAGGCTCTGGTATAACCCATCACTTACCAGTACGAGAAATCTGCAAATATAAAAGGCAGAGAAGAATATAAATACTGAAAATAATTCATATCAAAAAGAACAATTCAGTTATCACTCCACACGTGATGATCATCTCGTTTAACAACCACTCTCCTTTTATTAATTTGAGAAAACTCAGATTATTTCGGTTTCGATACCGTACTGTATCTTCATCAGGACAGATGCTCTATCATCCTGACAAAGATACAGAACGGTATTGAAACCGGTAGATGTTTAAAAACAATCATTGTGGTTTATACAAAGTTTTCTCAAATTAAAACAAAAAAATAGCTCATACATTTATTTACATTGCTTACTGCTCGTCAGTATTTATTGTGTCAATCAATTGCGTGCCGTGCACAAATTATAAAACTTTACATCTTTTATATAAATAAAGTAAAAATGTGTATGTAAGCAATACACCAATGTGTCGTAATAGAATTTAAAAAACAATTTACCTGCAAGACTCGTCTAGCAAGATAGGTCCGTGGACTTCAGGCAGAGCTATGACAGGCTCACTGATGGCTGTTTTCATGTCAGGAAAGGCTCGATATAATCCCTTCACCAGATAGTTGCCCAGGCAACGAGTACTGGACTGGTTTCCTAACATGTCAGCTGTCAAAAAAAATTTAACACATCTAAATGATTTAAAATTACACAGCATATGATTAAGGGTTCCCTTTTACTGCTATATGTCACAGTGGATGAAACATGGATACACAATTACACTTCAGAAACAAAAACACAATCAAAACAGTGGACTTTTCCCGATGAGCGTGTTCCCAGGAAGGTATTCCAAAGGCGTGATCTTTATTGACTATTTAGAAAGGGGAAGATTATGAAAACTGGTCAATATTATGCTGATTTGCTGACTCGTTTCAATGCCGAACTGAAGAAAAAAATGGCCACATTTGTACAAGTGTTGTACCATTATAAGAATGCGCCCTCTATTTCGTCAGTTGTTACAACCACAAAATTATTTGGATTGGGTTGCAAATTGCTGCCTTGTCGACCATATTCACAGATCTGGCTTCAAGTGATTTCTATTTGTTCCCAAATTTAAAAAAATTACAAATGCAAGGTGATAGCCGAAACGAATGCCTATTTTGAAGAGTTTCCGGAGAATACTTTCAGATGGTTTGAAAAAATTGAAAAATCACCGGGATAAGTGTATAGAATTGCAAGGATATTTGAAAAATAAAATAAAATGAGTTTTCATTGAAAAGTCAGTCCTGTTAAATTGCTCTCTTAAAAAAAATTATCGTACCTTCCCTAAGTTTATTGATGTCGAGTCCCAACTGTGATAATCGCAGTAGCTCATCTTCATTGGACAGACTGTGGTCCACGGATAATTGGACCACACGCAGCACATAGTTATCATCCGTTTTACAAAGCAAGGCTCGGCTGTTACCTACAATAAAGAATTACATAATTTTATAACAGAGTACCTATATGTAATAATTATCGGTAATATGTGTGTAGTTCATATGAATGAAATAGATTATATGATATGCATTTAATGTGCTATTTTGGTTAGTTTTCTTTCAGAAATGAAGGCTATATTTTTATATACCAGAAATAAATCATGCATCGTATAAGTTTAGAAATAGAAATGCGATTTACACTTGTATCTTTTGTCTTTCTTTTTGCTAGGAAGGATCTGTTGTCAGGAAATCTGGGATCCACAACAAAACTCCAGAATGTTCTTTTTGGTTTGTTTGTTACGTACAAATAAGAACAATATATTACAACAAGGTACAAATAGCAGTTCTGATGAGCTCTTCAAGTCCGTGCTTTCGTAATGAATGCATGCCTGCACAGTACAACCCTTTTATTCCTTTTTTTCTCTCTCTCGTGTCCCTTTCATGCGCCCAGACATAGGTCCATCCAGATATATAACATTTAACAATAGAATTTCCCAGTGGGTTGACTTTTGTACATAGCAAACGTTTCGAACTCACTCATGTTTTGATTGAATTTCATAATACATAAATATGCCTTTTGATGGAGCTGACATATTACATCGGGATCACATTTTTAAAATATGAAATAAATATTGGATAATACACAGTAGACTATTAATTATATGATGAAGCATTAACCGGGTTGCGGTTTAATCGGGGCAATTAAAAATTCTATTTCTTTTTAGATATTTTGTAATTCGTATAATATGTAAAAATATTTTTTCTATCAATGAAATAATATTACATAAATAAAACCTATGAACATGCAGATTTGCGAAGTGTGGACATCCGGAATCACGAAATTTTGGGAATTCCTGTCAATAGCATATTTATTTTGATGCCAGTAGGAAAGTGCGCCGCGATTAATTGTTAATCTAAATACGCACCCAAGTGGTATATTTTGGGCTTATTAAATTGTTTACTCTCTTATTTTATGTGCCTAATATTGTATTTTTATGCTTATGTGTATTTTTTTCACCATTTTAATAATTTGGAGTCATGACTTTGCATCAGTGTTGTTGAGCAACAAGTGAGTGCCCTGTTTTAAAGTTTTTAAAAATATTTTTCAATCAATTGTGACCATGTCCAAATGTGAAAGAGTTGTTCTTACTATCGAACAAAATTATTTTTTGCGGAGATTATCCAGAGCTTTTGTCCAGGTTATTTTTCTTTCCACCGCCCCGGATTATTGAGAGTATATTGTATGTAAATAATGCCATTTACAAAACAATTCTTTGAAGCACTTACACATAATACTTATGATATTGACAGTTCCGATGTAAACTCAGACTTTTACCAAAAATCAATTTTTTACTTTTGATAATAAGTACATCAGGGTTCGAGGACATATATCATGATATATATCACAATATTTATAACCTGATTTTTATTTTTGATATATATCCAATAAAACTTTCTGGGAATAGATGGCGCTAGTTGTATTTAAAAAAAAATGCTATAGTCCGTCTAACTTATCTGAAGAATGGCCAAATTTGGAACTAACGACGCCATATTGGATTATCTACAGCTGACAGACCTTTGACAGACTTTGTTTACAGAAAGGTTCACGACTGTTTCGATAGTTTTTAAAGAAAATTTTAGATTGTCACCATGCCAAAAACCATTAAAAGCGGTGTTCGGGAAATAATCTTGAAAATGCACACGTTTTTTGAAGAGGAACAACGTCTAAAAGCTCCAATTATACCGTTTGATTTTGTTCATAGACTTATTGCCGCCACTTCAGGTTAATGCTGCCATGCAGTTATAATGATTTTCCCATACTTAGTTTTTTATTTTACTATTATACAATTTATTCTAAATCGGCAATTTACAAAATAGTTAAAGAAGGTAAAGTGGCCGTGGAAATGGGCATTAAAATATCTACACCCGGAAAAAAAAGAACAAGGATAAGTGGAAAAATTGATTTAGAAGCCGTAAGATGAGAAAAGTTTTAGAACATATTTTATTCGATAATTTTTTACATAGAATTTTTATTATTTATACTTTTTATTACAAAATTCATTAACGAGTTCATTTGTATAAACATCTTTTTTCAAAAATAAACTTTTTTATTTATGCACATTAAAGACTGGTTGCATCAACTTACTTTATAGCAATAGTTCATTTAAAGCATAGATTTTTACGAGAGCGAGTTGTTTGATCGGTGGAAAATGCAAAATATCTATGCTTTGAACGAAAGATTACTATAAACCAAGTTGATACAACGGCCCTAAACCGATTGATATCCTTAGGTGTTACTGAGTTAAACATGGTGGTCATGATCATTAGGTATGAGACACCGAATAAAACCGGCGCCACACTGCGCGGATCTTCCGCCGCGTCTCTTCTGTCGTGGAACATCGCTACATTTCTTTCCATACAATATGCGCTTATTAAACACACTACGCGGATGATCGGTCGATCTATTTGCTTTGCCGATTTGGCGCAACGGAAAAAACGCGGCGGAAGATCTGCGTAATGTGGCGCCGGCCTAAAAGAATTATTATTGTTTGTTTTTTTTCTTGAAAATTGTATTTTTCTTTGATTTTGAAAAAACGACATTTTGTGACGTTGTGTATTTTACGAATGTATATTTTGATAAATTTATTTGCACGTTAGTTTACATTTTTTGTTTTTTATCGTGTCGTATACTGCTTAATAACTTGTTTAAGAAAAAGCGAATTTGCATAAAATTCCCTACAAATTAGATAATTTTTAGACTATGGGCAGTACCACAACGATTGGGACGCCCTCCTTTATTCTCCAGATAAGTTGGACGGACTATACAGGTTTTTTTTGATATCTGCGGTCGTTACTAGATAGCGCTAGTTGTATTTTAAAAAGTGCTGCTGTAATTTTTTGATATACACTATATAACGACAAACTAAGTTCAGATTTCGAATACGAAATAAAAGTTTAATTTGTTTCATATAATCCGTTTTTTATTTCACACAAAGAAACAAACATTCATAACACTACATTAGAAAGAGCAACTTTTATAACCTATATATAATAATTGCATATACATATTAGCATTCTTCAGTATGCAATTCATTTATTTAATAAATAATGATAATTCATGTACAAAATTAAAAAAATTAATTTCCTAATTATTTCGAGTTTGTATCCATCGAAGTGTGCAAAAAAGGAGGAAAAAGTTTGGATATACCTACATATATCCAATTTTTTACCAATTTTTGATATAAATTGGATATACTTATGTCAAAAAATCTGATTTTTTTCGAACCCTGAAATACATACGCTTCGCTTCTCCGAAATATAAAAAAATGTTTCTACTTTTCCAGAAAAAAAAAATGGACAAATATGTTCATTTTGTATATGAAGCCAAATTTTAAAAAGTTCTCCTATAAAATTGCTTATTTTTATTTATTATTGCCTATTATTATTTTTAGATATCTTAAATTACATAGACACTGTTAATATTGTTGACTCTAGAACTTAAAAATTGTCATTATTAACTTACGAATATGACTGAAGCCCGGTTATATCAAGTTGGATTAAAGTAAAAGTTCGTTTAAAACATAGATTTTTACGGAAACGGGTTGTTTGATTGGTGGAGAATGCAAAAATATATGCTTTAAACGAACTTTTACTTTATCCAACTTGATATAACTGGGCCTTAGTGAAAAGGTGTGATAACCACAATAACGTACCAACATTAGCAACGTAAAGTTTTCCAGAGTGTATCAGAGCGACTACAGATGTGGCTCCGATGGAGAGACGTTCGTCAATTTTTTTTAATCTCTCAAAAATATCGCCATAATTTTGAGATAACTAAAAAATAAAAGAGAGCAAGTTAGTTTATGATAGTACACATTATTTAATAGTAAATGACAATGTAAGAGGGAACAACATGCAGAGTATACAATATTATGTTATTGTTGTAACGTCTGCGCCAAAGTCCATTTTCTAGAACCAGTCCGAAGATATGCCTCAAAATTTTCTTTTCAAAAACATCCAATGCTCGCTCATTCCTCTTAGTTAGTACCCACGTCTCAACTGCGTACGTGAGCACTGGCCTAATAAGCGTTTTGTACACTAATATCTTGGTGTTCCTGGACAGCAGTCTGGATTTCATCTGCTTTTCTCTATAGTATTACTGTTGTTTGTTATCAGGGAGCCTAGGTATGTAAATCATGGTACCATTTCAAAATTTTGACTTCCACATGAGAGAGTTGGGATTTGTTGGGTGCAATTTAAAAACTAATGGCATAAAATTATGCAGCACAGCGCCACATAACAACAATGTTGCATTCATTTACCAATGTTAATCGGGAGTTACCATAATAATTTGACTGATTATAATGAATGAAAAATAATATTTTTAGTTTTTTCCCCCAGTATATAATTTACATTGTTAAAAACCTTGCATTCAGGGTTATACAGACTTATAAACCTGAATACAAACCATTAGCTTTCTTAGATTTGTCTTTCTTCTTCAGATTAGTCTTTCTTAGATTTGATTTAATGATTAAAATATTGGATACCTTATCGGCGCTAATCCCGTCAGGGAGCTCAAATTGTAAACTAGTTCTCTCTGCCACGAGTCCATCGATTGATTCAATGTACGCCTTTTCTACGGAGAGAAAAGCATTCCTGAAACGGAAAATAGAATTGACTGATAGATAAACCATCGAAATTACTTCATGAAACAGATTTTGTATGAGTTCTTGTTTATTACATATTTAAATTGACTATTCTTTTTTCTTTTCAATTGCACTAATTTCAGGGTTCGAGGATATGTATCGCGATATTTATGGGTTAATTTTTATTTTTTATGTATATCCAAAAAACTTTCTGTGGTCATTAATAGATGGCGCTAGTTGTATTTCAAAGAAATGCTACAGGTTGTTTTTTTTAAATCAGCGGTCGTTACTAGATAGCGCTAGTTATATTTTAAAAAGTGACATGGTTGTTTTCTTGATATACTACGATATATAACAATACACTAAGTTCGAAGTTCGAATACGAAATAAAAGTTTAATTTGTTTCATATAATCTGTTTTTTATTTCACACAAAGAAACAAACACCCGTAACACTACATTAGAAAGAGAAACTTTTATAACTTATATATAATAGTTGCATATATTTGCTTTTTTCAATATGCAATTAATTTATTTAATAAATAATTCATGTACAAAATAAATTTCCTAATTATTTCGAGTTTGTATCAATGAACGTGTGCAAAAAAAGAGAAAAAAAAGTTTGGATATATATCCAATATTTGATATATATTGGATAAAAAAATTTGATTTTTTGATTTTTTATTTTAACAAAGTTAAACCTTGGGCGTCAGCAAAAACCACAACACAACAAATGGCTAGAAACATTTCATCATTTTGAAAAAACTGTGTTCCACACAATAACACACTTACACATTCACATTACAATTTTCGCGTACCACCAACTATCCACTTGCGTACCACCGGTGGTATACGTAACGTACCACAGGTTGGGAACTGTTGCTCTAAAGCATTTTTTTAAACATGATTACCCCTCCACCCCCGTCAATGGTGTCCCGCTTCACCAACGTTAAAATCTGGTCACCTCACATTTCTATATATTTCAAAACTTATTCAAATTCATAATATTATTGGTCAATGTGAACACAAACTTTATTGATGATTCTATTAAATGATGTAAGATTAAATGAAGCCATTTGAAGGGAAGGATATGTATGAATGAGCAATTAATTGAATGACAGACAGTAGTTGTTTGTAAACAGTATAATTAAATGAAAATAGAATTAGTCAAACACAACACAAAATAAGAGCCTTTTTCTACACATACCTTAAGACTTCTTTTATTTCTTCATCCGAGAATTTATCACTGAGTTGCCCCAGAAGTATTTCAGCAGCCATTCGCTGAAGAACAAAGTGAGCTGTTTCATTTCCATTGTGAGCATCGAACACTCCGTATAAACAGCTGAAATAAGTTTAAACTGTAAATATAACGTGTCACGATACACCAAAGTTTTTTAATAAAATTAGATAAGCCGAGATCTTACGTATCGTCTTCCAACTGACAATAAAAACATCTAAAATCGTTCGATTCTAGATACTCTTCTGTCTGCAACTCTATAGAAGGATGACAGAACGCGACTCCCGTAGATTGGCATTTGGGTAAGTCGTCTGTCCAAGATCTACTAGGCATCGCTAATAAAACGAAACCAAATTAAATTAACGTTTCAAAAAAATATATTTATCCACTGTGACGAACACAAACGGAATTTGTACAAATTTTGACATGTGTATTTATAAATTGTGATGATTGGGTTGAAAATGAAATCAGCTGTTAGAGCGGCTAGATTCAGGTTAAGTCTTGTGTACTCTTGTAACACGTCAATGAACTTTATTATTTTATATTATAACATTTTGAACTCGTTCCTACCCTATACAACTTTTATATTTTAAAAATGTGTTATATGTTCGAAAACTTTTACAAAATGTCTTAAAATTAATAGTGAATAGAAAAAATCCTATAGTCACACACATATATGTAGTTTATAATTAGGTTATTTTATTTGAATTTACGCGATAAGACGTAAACTAACGCAGCAATATATTTTAACTAACTAACTTACCATCACGCCGTTTCCCCGTGGGGGTAGGCAGAGAGGATAGAGCACCACACTCTTCTGTCCTGACATACAACTCTCGCCTCATCCACATTCATATATCTTCGCATGCAAGCTCGCCGGTTGTTAGGCTTCTAACGGGACTATTTTCCAGTATCTGGTTAATCTGGTCATGCCACGGCTTCCACGGTCGCTCTCTCTTTCTGGCGCCATCAATACTGCATTATATATCTTTTTTACCATTCTTTTCTCATTCATTCACTCAACACGCCCAAACCATCGGAGCGACCCTTTTTTAATTCTATTGATTATGCTAAGATCAGCTTTACATTCATTTCTAATATCTGCATTCTTTACTCTATCATAAATTGATTTGCCACACATTCGTCTGAGGGATCTCATCTCCACTGCATTCAATGTATTTTCGTTCCTGTTCTGCCAGCTCCAGGCTTCGCTGATTGATTGCTTTTATATAATTAAGCTCTTTATATTTTGGTGAAATAAAGAAGAAGATAATATTTTTTGGTCACTGTGATCAGACGTCCTGCTTTTTTTATACACCGGTAATTTATTAAAATGATAATACTGATAATTTATTTTCGAATACAAATAATTAAAAAAAAAAAAAAATTATGAACAAACAGAATTATACAGTGTAGATATACATTATATAGGAAAGTTGAAAACTATGTACATTAACTACAACAGCTACTAGTAAATTACAATAATCTGATAATAATGTTGTATTGAAAATATAATAATATACCATAGATTTCAGTTTTGCTGCGTCGTTAACATTCACGTATGATATGTCTGTATTAAATTGTATCTAATCAATTAATACCATTAATACCGATTGTCAGTAGCCTTGTGCTGTCAATATAACAAGTAGAACGCATTAGTGTATGTGTGTGGGAACCCTTACACATTTTGTTTTATAGATGTTTTTGTCTGATTTTAAATTGCCAACCGCAGTTCGCATCCAGTTCCAGCCTCTCATTATCTGAGTCATTCTTCATCTATGATAAAAGAAATTTGACAATGGCCGGAATTAAAGGTGTTGTATTTATTTATTATTCCATTAATTCTTTATTTCTGTTATATTCGTATTTTAATTGTGATCGACATTAAATTAATTATACCTTCTTTGGTGACAGATAAATTTGCGTTCGTTTGATATTTTTTTACTATATTTTGAACTTATTTTGATGTATCCCTCTCTCTGTATGTTTGATATTCCATGACTTGTTTATAATTTATATCTTCTTTGTTATTGAAATACTCATTGAACAATTGTATTTTGTTTTCATGTGGCCTGTGCATCAACCATGAACAGCGTAAGTTTTCTTTTATTATATTTCTCAAGCTATTCTGCAAATATTTGCTGCAGAAGTATCTGAATCTAGCAACTGTTTTACATATTTATTTTGTAGTTATAAATATGTTTATATATTTACCTTGATTATAAAAAGAGAATCAAATACACACTCGACATAATGAGTACAGTAAACCAGGGTTTAGGAAATAGTGTGAAATTGTTAGGTTTTCCTGATGAGTAATACTAGAGTGTATTCTAGAATGGTACTCATCATGCAAGAGTATATTCCAATAAATTGATAACTATTGAACACAGTTTTATGTTTTGGAGATGTGTATTTAATTCGAATATGAATAATACAATGCAGTGAATTATTCAAACGAGCAAATGTGGAAAACTGTCATGTGTGTCATTCATTACATATTTGTGAATTTTAAAAGTGCTTCATTTCATTATAATGTGAAAGAATGATTTTTTCTTTGATTAATTTATATTTCTATAAGATATTTAAATTATGAAATTCTTACAAATATTAAGAATACTATGAAATTAATTTTTACTTCTTATTAATTGCAGTTCTTTTTTAAAAGTATAATATGTTGTTTAATATTGTCAATGTTTATGGAGGTAAATTTGAAACCAACTTCTTATTTAGTAGCCTCTCGATTACCCAAAAAAATACCACCATGTTATTGTCTCGTTTTCATCGTTTCCGATTTTCTGGTAAATTTGTATTAAAAAAAATTAGTTAATTAATTTTATATAAAATTAATTTTTTTGTCTGCTGAATCCATTATACAGGTAATGCAACCCCGGATGATCTAGAGTCTATTATTTGTATATCATAATAAAAATAATATTTTTATTAAGCAGCCAACATTATATAATTGCGGGGTATAAAAGCAAAAGCAGCAGTATCCAAAAAATAATTTTTTTTTTTAATGCAGTCACCTGAATTACTAATTTAGAATATACTGAATTATCGATTTTATGTATTTATCTCTTCCAAAATCATGCTTCCTATAAATTAATAGGCTACATTTCCTTTAAAATCTCGAATTCGGTAAATTCTAAATTAATAATCCTCGATGACTGCATTAATTTTTTTTGGATATTGCTGCCGTTGCTGTTATACCCCACAATAAGTCTCTTGTGAATTATGGAAGTCGTTAAATTTTAAGTTAATACAAGTCTGCTATGAAAAGCACGCGGTGAGTTTGACCACCATAAAGGTTTCATATACATTTCCCATAAAAAAATAGCTCTGTCTCTGTGAGACTTCTATAATTTAACTTAATTAATAATTAAGTGAAATGATACACATTTTAACCGGTCGGATGCCGGGCAATTTCGTGCACGATTTCTGTTTTTTAGACACTTTTTTGTGATGGTTTGTTTATTCACGTAAAAATCAACAATAATCGCTAAGTAGTTGCAGTTTCTGGTTTCTCAATATACAGACTTCAAGAATTACTTATATTTCAATAATTACTTGTACAATAAGTACTTATTCATTAATTATGAAAATAACTAACGAAATTTACTGTCAGAAATGTTCGCACATGTTTATAGAATAAAACCATGGAAGCAATAATATTAAAGATATTGTATTTCGTATAATAAATAAAACCATGGAAGCAATAACATTAAAGATATTGTATTTTCGTGCTAAATATATCAAAGAATATAAAAATACTTAATTTTAACACTTTTTTATTTAAAAATAACACTTTTTTTAACAGATAAATAACACAATTAATGCGCGGTTCGTAGACAACATTTGGAATGATTTTTTGTCCTTTTGCGCGGCAAATGAGGTTACTTGACAAATAGAAATCATTCAAAAACTTGTGATATAACCAATGATAAGCTTTAAAAACCCATAAACACAGGTAAAATAGGCCAAATTCGCATACGTGTCTAGGGAGTGCAGATCTGCGCTCTGGCACCCGACCGGTTAAGGGGTAAACTAAGACATCTATGAAAAAGCAAGTTAAAGTATATTTATCAATATCGAGTAACAAAATCTAACGCATGTAACAATTTTTTTTTTTAATATCACAATACACGATAAATAAATGTCTTATGAAGCTAGTTTTAGGTTATAGGTGGCAGAAAAGTACAGATATTCCATTTACATTTGTGCTGTCGATTTCTAATGCTCCGAAACCCTATAAAACTGAACTTTAATTTATAACCAGAACGTCATATGCTCAAGAATATACTGTGTAAAAATAAGATTTATAATTTTTTTATTGTCTTTTTAAAATTAATATGTTATAATTATTTCCAGCCTGGTGTCTTTGGCGTTTGCTGGTTCTATTGGAATGACTCTCGTTATTTTGGCCTGTGCATTACCTGAATACAAGTGAGTATCACTTAATCATATCAGAAAAATATTAATTTCAATTCCATTTCATTAATCGTTTTGTGTAATAATTTAATACACCTTGTTTTGGATTATAGCCATTTCTGAAGACCCACTACAAACGACTTTTATAGCTCTATTACTAATACTAAATCATTTTTAGACCTTTGCTCTATAAAGCAATATCTTAAGTTTTTTTTTTTTTTTTAAGTTTTAAAAAACTAAATATGCGCGCGACCTTTTGATCGCGCGCACCAGGTTGTTTCTAGTACATATGGAATCCCTTTTACCTACGTTTATATATATATTACGTCGGGATAGCTAAAATGGGGAATCCTGTGTGTGATTTCTTTAGTTAGCTGTCTCAATATGCACGGGTAGATTTAGTTTGCGCTAATTACTTGTACTTGGATGCGTTTAGAATTGTTTTTCACTTTTTGTAAATTCCATTTAGTTCGATTATTTTTTCTATTTATTTTTATTTGTGTTTTTATAAAGTTTATTTTTCTTCGGAAGAAGTTATTATTGACTTATTGTATTATTTTACATACTTATGGAACATTTTATTTCTAATAACTGCACTTGTGTCTTATTTGGAAAAAATATAGAATTGAAAGTCAAAATCGAGTGAAGATTGAAGATGCCTTCCACATATTCAAAGATTTACTCTAAATATTTTGGCTAAATCCAAGATAATGGTCCCATTGCATATACAACGAAAATGAGTATTTCACTATATTATTGAATGTGCTAATAACAAAATGAAAGATAATTTACGTTTAAATAGTAAGTATTAAATAAGATATTACACTTTAAACTTCCGAAAAATGCACTGCATATTTTGACATTTCATAGGCAATATATGAGGTTAGGTTAGGTTATTAGGTTTGGTTAGGTTAGGTTATTAGGTTTGGTTTGTTTAATTTAGATTATGATTATTTTAGTTAGATTAAATTAACAGGACGTTAAATTATATAGTGAAATACTTATTTTCATTGTATGAACAACGGGACCATCATCTTGGATTATTCCAATATTTTCAACTACAGACATCCAAACATGACGAATTGAATTTTTTTTTATCAATATTTTATCTTATCAATATCAGTCACTTTAGGAATAGAAATAGTGTAATCTTTGCATTAGCATATTAAATAATCATCAAGTTTTTTAGATGATTTCTTGAGATATGCAATTTTTTGCAAATTTTGTAATCGCATTATGATTTAAAAAAAAAATATTGGTACCTTGAATTTCAAAGTAACGTGGTTCTACTGAATATTTTTAAATAAATTACATATTTTGGTTCTGTTAAACGCCATTGTTTTATCTTGTTGTCAAGTAAGCATCTTAAGCTTGTCACTTTGTATTATTTACTCTGTTCCAATTACAGGCGGAAGAAAATAAAGAATACAATGTTTGTAACTCGAGACCCAAAATATTATTAATATCTTGATGTCTTGTGGTCAGCATTCAATGGCGGATGCCAGTCAAATGAGTGTTCACTTGGTGGTTTATTCACACAGCAGTGTTGGAAGCTCACCACCATGTAATCTAATTACTTGCAAACTATGCAATCAGATTGATGACTGTATTGATGCCTTTATTTTTTTCATTTTTTTTCATTCATTATCGGTAAATGAGCATTTATTAAACAAAAGACATTTAATTTCTCGATACACATAACATAATACATACATAAACATAATACATATGAATACAGGATAATATGTAGCAAGCCTCTCAGCCACTACCTACCTTCCTTGATATCAGGGGCGTGCAGTGAGAACAAGAAGCACGACATTTATTTAAAAGATATATTTGGAAAAAATCAAAATTCTATATTCATCTGGCAGAATATTATGAAATGTTAAAACCGGAATAATATGTTAATTATTGTAATACGAATATTATGAGATGTGTCTTATTTCGGTTTCTTTTCAAAATATATGTGTAGGAAAAAGTCATGCTTCTTGTTCTCACTGCACGCCCCTGCTAGATATATAGAAATACCTGTTCTGAGGAGGGTAGCTTTATTTTTAATCATTTAACCACCTTAGATTGACATTTAATATTTATTTTGAAAGAATGTACAAAAATCTAGCGTAAAAATATTTAAAAATGTGAAAGTATAATGCGAGATGCAAAAGATAGTTTTACATTTCTTATCAAAACAGCGTCTTTGATAAGAAATGTAAAAGATGTGGAAAGCTGAAATAAAAGTAAAAAAAGGGAAGAATAAATATGAATGCAAAGAAGAAAACACGTAATTTGGTAAAATGATAAATAAAAAGTTTATAAGCGGGACTAAAAAATATATAAAATAAAAAAAATAAAATGAGTAAAATAATCACAGTATAGAGTGACAATCTGTAAAATATGATGCAGTAAAATAAAATAGAAAATGTAAAAATAATCACGGTTAAAGCCATGTATTCACTAGGGGACAAATTGTCCCTCAACAGCACGCGCGGTGTAGAGTCTACGTGACATTGCAACGTCGTGCACTGTTCCGCGACCTCGCACACAACATAGCGCGGCATTTCTACGTGCCGTGGCAACGTTGCCATGCGCACGGTACCCGAGCGTACTCACTGCAACATTCCGCGGAGCGTCAGTACCACGTGGTATGTTTACAAGTGAATACGCATGCGCTGTATCTGTCAAGATGACAATGCGGGGAAACGAAATCGTTCTTGAACTCATCGAGCTGTATCGATCGAAGATCGCATAGAATGTCCGTCCTTCTTTCTCTTTGCAGTAAATAATTTCGCATTCTCCTCTTACGTTTCGATAAACTCATTAACATAAACAGATACGCAGCTGTCATCATAACCTCATAGGGCGACATTTCCGCGACGTGTGGAAATCAATAATTATTTGCAAAAAGTACCTTGTTTTTAATAATATTCAATTTACTACAGTAAAACCTCGTTAATTTGAAATTGCGACCCAAAAAAACATTTCGAATTGCGCGGAACCCCGTTTTCGCCAAATGAGATACCGCAGCTGTCATCCATAACCTCATCGGATGACATTTACGCGACAAGATATGCGAGTCCCGGTGTGTACACGTCAAATGACCGCGTCATTGTCCCCGAAACATGAGCGTAGATGTTGATGCGACATGTCGAGCGGAATGTTTCGCGATTTGTCCCCTAGTGAATACATGGCTTAAAGATAACAATCTAGAATACAATTTCGTAACAGATAAGAGTAACAAGCAAAGTGAAATAATTGAAATATGTGAAAAAGAAGTGAATATATGAATGGAATTTTGAATGAGTCATGTTTCAGAATAACCAGATTGATTGAATGACAATAAAATTGATGTTTTTTCCGTCTGCTCCGTTTTGACCATTTATAGATTATTATTTTATGATTTTGGCCTAAGAAGACAGCATAAATAATTGACCTTGTCTCCTATTATTAGTTTTGTTGTACATTGTATGTAAATGTTTTTCGGTGATTTTTCAAATCAAAAGTGTACCTTTCCAGATTATGGTGGCCCTTCTTCGTGGTCCTGTTCTACGCCCTGGCTCCCCTGCCCACCCTGCTGGCCCGGAGGTACAACGCAGACTCTTCAGGATCCAGCTCCGCCCTGGAGTTTGCCATCTTCCTCACCATGGGGATAGTCATCAGCTCCTTTGCTTTGCCAATAGTCCTGGCCAGAGCACCCAACTTGAGCCCAGTCGTAAGTGACATTAACAATTCTATATATACATACTTAAATGACCAGCATTGTGTGACATTATCTCAGCTATTCGTCTGTAAACTGTAAGTGCTATGGTGATATTTTTATCTGTACAAGTATAGTTTTACGAGATAAGTATTTTCTGATGCGTCTATTCAACTAACTCAACATGTTTATGCTTTGTTTTATTTCAGATTCAATGGGGGTCGTGTTACCTCACCCTCGCCGGAAACGTGGTGGTTTACCTGACGATGCTCGGATTCTTCATGACGTTTGACCAGGACGACAGTGACTACAGCATGTGGTGAAAAGATCTGGTCCGCACCTCCAACGATTGGATTTTGTAAATATATAAATCAACATTTGGTAAATCTTCAACTGTTCCACGTTTCCAAATACCAAAGTCAAGAGCGGAAAAGAAAATTGAAAACGACGTACATTTCCAATTGCCTTATTACATAGTGAATGTGAAGGGACATATATATAGTTTGAAATGTGCCGATATATGTTAGCCACGAAAGCCTGTCTTTTATAATGTTATTTGGTATTTAGGCTAGAGAGAGTAGTTGCTAGGCAGTTTTATTATCTTCAATTATACATCCGGATGCCATTGTTAAAGATATGAATCGAGCTTAAAAAACTTTATTAAAACGATTCCTGAGGTTTCGATATTTTTTTGCACGATTCAGTACCATTCATTTAACATACCGTGTTTCATTACCTTAAATATAAATGTAAAAATCAAACAGTATTGACTACGCACCGATCTGCTATGTTCCTAAATTAAATGTCCTTTTTCACGCTGCGAGCTTCTTCGAGCTTGCGTTGACGGAATCAAAAATATTTGTGAAGATGAATTAGACTCATAACATATTCCGGGACTCTGTATTTGTGCTTTGTGGTACTTAATTGTGAAAGTGGAAAAATTTGCAAGTGCCTGCAGTATAAGAATTGGGAAAGCGGTTGTTACGTATTATCCGGTGTGTAAGTAGAAATGTGTGTCTGGATCCTGGAACCACACGGTCGTATGTCTCATTTTTATAAGGAACACGCTTGCTTTACGCATTGAGTAAGGCTAATATTTGTAAATCGTCAATGTACGCGTTGATAATATTGCTACTTGTCAAAAAAGAGAAAAATATCATCAAAATAGAAATGGACATACCAAATGAACCTGCATACGAAAATATTTTTTTATTTTTTGTTACTACATTCATTCCCTCGCATTGGTTGTGGACAAAAATAATATATACATGTAAATTTGACGTATTTATGTGAATTACAAAATTTATATGATTTATAAAAAATAAAGGCTTCTTGTCAGACTGACGTTTATTGATCTGTGTGTATTGGTTTAATTATTTTAATAATAGTATGCCAGCGCCGATTTTCTACTCAATTATTTATTCACGACTATGCTTTCTTTGAGTTTTTTGTCGCACATAGCACGTTTATGTTAGTATTATACCTTAATGTAAAAACTGTTTAAAATATAATAATTTTCCCAATGTTTTTAATTGAACATTTTAATGTTTATCCATATATTTACTAATCACTACCAAAATATTTAGATTTATCCTTAGTTTTAAAACAGTTTGTTCATCAATTTCCGGGATTCTTATTTCATTTTTACTCTTACTATCTGAGAATAATGGTTACTCTAGTTGAATTAACAGCATTTTCAGCACATATCTTTATTTAATTTTTCCATCGGAGAGGATATAGTGCCACGTTCATCTGTCTTGATACAACTATCATCATAGATCTTCTCACGCATGTTGAGGCTTAATAGGACCATCTTCCAGATTTATCAGATAGTCTCGAGTCTTCCTCGGATGTCCTCTATTTCTACTATCATTAACACTTGCGTTGTGTATCTTTCTCACCATTCATTCCTCATTCATTCTACTTGATCAAATCACCAAAATGATCATTTTTAAATTCTATTCAGTATTCAGTAAGCTTAGATCAGTTTTGCATTCCCTTCTAATTTGTTCATTTTTTTACTCTATAATAAACGATTTTGCCACATTTACGTCTAAGTGATCCCAATTCCGTTACATTCATTACTATTTTTCTCTCTTCTGTCAAATTCATTTATAAGATGGTGTTGTTAATTTGCCTATTACAGATACTTTTAATAAATGTTAACATTTTTAAAATCAGGTAGCATGAAACTGAAATTCATATATAACTCTGAAAGTTAAGATTTTTGATCTCTTCAATCGTTTTTAAGGTGGGATACCCAAATATTTAGGAAAAGACATTATGAAGTAAGCAATTCAAAAATATATAGTGTAATATAATCAAAATACTTCAATCAGCTTCAAACTAAAAACAGTAATACCTCGTTAATTCAAATATCAAGGTTATGATTTTTTTTGACATTTTTTAAATATTTATATTTGCATGTTTTTGCCAACATTTGAGATGCCGAGAAACCAAGGTCACCAATCTTTACTGTTCGGAAATATTTCTAGTCCTTTCATTTCTATTTTTAATCCATATCTCTTCATCCTGGAAATTATACGGGTTTGAATTATCGAGGTTTTACTGACGGAGATTATTTGTTTGCTTTTTTTTCATATAATTTTATATAATTTATTTAATAACGATTATTTAGTTTAACATATGTATGTAGATAGTAAACCTACATTACAGTCTCAATTTAAAAATAGATTTTATTTACAAAGTAAATATAAATAACAGATAAAAGAAATTACAGAAATATTATTTTGCTAATAATATTTCTATCCAAAGCCGACCCTTTTGTAATTCAGTTTCCATGTAATTAGCACATTCTGTAATCTACGTTACTATGTTACGTGATAAGTATGCATGTTTTATGTAATACTTTGTTTCTGTTAAAAATGTATTGGGCATAATTATTTTGAATACAAATTATTTTAATTGTCAAAATCACTTGGGATTTTATATTGTTTAGCATAATATGTATTTAAATTTATGTTTTCATACAAAAACACTAATGAATACTAGAAAATATATTTCTACGATCTTGAGATTTTAAATATACGACAACGGGTTCAAATGATATTTTGACTTTGTTCCATCAAAGTGATTCCATTTTATATATAATTTGTTTGAAAACATTTTTTTATGTGTGTGTATGTGATGGGTGAATATGTATAACATTATGAATAAAACTATGCTACAAAATAATTTCTTTTTATTAAAAAACATAATCTGTGCTATTCTGAAGAGGAACATTGACAAAATTGTTCATTGTATGTATCGTGAAGAATAAAACAATATATGATGTAAGAAATGAAAGATTCACCAAACCTATGAGTTAAACAGTAAAACGTTAGCAGATTTTAATACAACGCTTTCTCAGAATTACACAGAAAGTTTGTGCTATTCTGAAAATAGTAATATTGAGATGTCAGAACATTATCCTAATACTTAATAGACGAAAATAAAAAAAAATAAACGAGACGTAGGTAGTGATCAGAGGGAGAAAGAAGTATGTGAAGGTTATTCATCAAACGTCAAATATAAATAGAGTCCAACAATATATTTCTTTTCTATGGTCCAACATGACAATAACAATTTTGCCATAATTTTACAATGCTGTGGAAGAAGAAATGACTAATATGTGCATATGAAAAAATCTTTTTTCTATAAGCTATACAGCATAGATTTTTTTTATTTTTTTTTTTATATATTTATTTATTTATTTCATTTTTATTACATTAAACATATGCCAAACTGCACAGCAGTGTTACGGCATGGTTGCCTTCAATATTTGACAATCATTTTTATTTTATAATGAAGATAGTAGGTCATTATCGAGTGTTGCATGTTTTTTTACAAGTGATACATGATATGTAATTATAAATTAATGTAAGATTAGGTAAGGTAGGTAGGTATAAGAGTAGATTGTGTGAATCAAATAGATCGAATGAACTTGTGAGGTTCCATTTGCGGTGGAGGGTAGCTGTCAGACCAGACCGGAGGAATCGGACATTGCAAACAAAGGTTTTTACTTTGAGAAAGATACGTAAAATATGCAAATCTTATTTAAGTACGACGGACACAGAAAACTGACATATTTTTTATTTTTATTTCCGTCAGTTAAGTGTTGGGATAAAGATCTGACATTCCAATATTGCTATTTTCAGAATAGCACAGTAAATATTTTACCAATATAAAATTGATCCTATGTACGGTTCTCTACGTACAAACGTATTCCTTTCCGAGAGTTTATCGTAAAGTTGAATATGTTTGAAAGTTGAATGATGTTAGACTATGCGTGCAGAAGAAGTTCACATAGCACCGAGGAAAATTACCTGATTCTTACAGCTTTCATCATTCTATCTTCTCTGCGGGCAATGTCAAAAAAAATTTTGAGAAAAATTGCTTTTCATCAGATTGTCAGATTATGGACAATCGTCATTATTATTGCTCTAGGAATGTGGGATTCCATCACAGCGGGGCACGTAATGTTGACTATCTATTATTTGTTCACAGACGTTTATCCGATGGCCATTTAATTAGAAAAAAAAACTCAAAACGATGAGTGAAGGGATAAACACAACCTTGACATTTTCAAAAAGTCGTTCTATATTATGATTCTTCCAAAAATTTGCCAAATAATTTCAAACTCGCATGGTAGGTGAATTTTTAAATGATTCATTATTCTTTTGCGTTTTTTTTTCAAACAACATTATCTTAAAAAGTATTGTGCCGATTTTACTAAAATTTTGCGCACATATTGCTAATAACTTTATCTACGAGTTGTATATATGTGCTGTTTACTTGTTACGAATTTTTAATGTCGAATTTTTTCAAGAAAAAAATATTTTCAACGTGCGCTTGTTTGCGCAAATTAATCTATTTTTTTCAATATGTTATTTTATACCATAACATTATTTGACAAGTGACTAATTATCTTTTTCATTTTACTGAAACCCTGGCTACATAATTATCTCCACTGCTGCGCGCGTCATGGAGATCTGCTTTAGCATGTCATGTTATAGCATCATAACTCCGCCATTTTATATTTTAAAAATAATTTGGTAATGAAAAACATTAACCAATGTATAGGTCTTTTCATATAAGCTCGCAATTGAGTTAGTGTGGATAATCACTTTGTCACGTGACACCAAAATGACAAGTGTAATCTGTAAGCCATGTATTCTAGCGAAGGGAAAAACTTCATTTCAAAATGAAGACTACAACACACACACGTTCACCAGTTTGAAGACTACAAAGTGTACACTACAATTGTAGTACTACGAAATGAAGTGAAGTAAATGAAGTGAAGTAATGAAGTAATTGTAGTATTAATGAAGTGAAGTAATGTAATGAAGTAATTGTAGTATTAATGAAGTGAAGTAATGAAATGAAGTAATTGTAATAATAATGAAGTGAAGTAATAAGTAAATTTTTAAATGAAATGAAGTATTTTTTTCCCAAATAAAAATTTAGCGACAAAAATATTTAAATAAATGACGATATTTTCTCCAAAGTATTCATAGCTCCCAAAATTTTTCAAACCATGGGGGGGGGGGGGTTGTTACAGATTCCAGAAAATTCTTCATATATCTACATCAACTTTCCAAAAATTTCACGTAAAAAATACACTATTTAAAATGTGTTTCTCATACTTTCGATAACTTTGAAGTGTATGTACTTTGTAGTGTTCGCTTTGAAATGAAGTTTACTATTTGAAGTTTATACTTTCAATAACTTTGGTGTTTGTAGTTTGTAGTGTGCACTACACATCAAAATGTGCGAAGTGTGCACTTCAATGTAGTGTAGTACTACATTGTAGTAGTGAGTACAGAGCGGACCCATCACTAATGTATTCACTAGGGGACAAATTGTCCCTCAACAGCACGCGCGGCATAGACTCTACGTGACGTTGCAACGTCGTGCACTGTTCCGTGACGTCGCGCACAACATAGCGCGGCATTTCTACGTGCCGTGGCAACGTTGCCATGCGCACGGTACCCGAGCGAGCTCATTGCAACATTACGCGGAGCGTCAGTACCACGTGGTATGATTACAAGTGAATACGCATGCGCTGTATCTATCAAGATGACAATGTGGGGAAACGAAATTGTTCTTGATCTCATCGAGCTGTATCGATCGAAGATCGCATAGAATGTCCGTCCTTCTTTCTCTTTGCAGTAAATAATTTCGCACTCTCCCCTTTTTTCTCCTCTTACGTTTCGATAAACTCATTAACATAAACAGATACGCGGCTGTTATCATAACCTCATAGGGCGACATTTCCGCGACGTGTGGAAAACAATAATTATTTGCAAAAAGGACCTTGTTTTTAATAATATTCAATTTACTACAGTAAAACCTCGTTAATTTGAAATTGCGACCCAAAAAAACATTTCGAATTGCGCGGAACCCCGTTTTCGCCAAATGAGATACCGCAGCTGTCATCATAACCTCATCGGGTGACATTTCCGGGACAAGATATGCGAGTCCCGGTGTGTACACGTCAAATGACCGCGTCATTGTCCCCGAAACATGAGCGTAGATGTTGATGCGACATTTCCGATTCCGATGTTTCGCGATTTGTCCCCTAGTGAATACATGGCTGTATCATCCTGTAAATTAAATTAAATTATATGTGCAAGTGACACAAATTAACAAAAAACAGTGTAATAAAGTAACTTATGCCGCAATAAATACGGAAAAATGTTATCGTACATAAAGTGCTCATTAATACATAACTTTAAATAATAATAAAAAAGTGTACTAGTGTCAAAAGTGGGTACCTAGTGCGATTACAAGTAACCAAAACATCCTAAATACGAACAAATATGCTTTTGTTTTCACATCACGGTTTTTTCTATACATTTAATTAAATGCAGTGACGGATATAAACAATATATGAGTAGAAACAAATCCTCAGCGGTAAATTAAGATAATTAAAATAATAAAGATTATATAAATAATTTATTAACACCACAGAGCCATCTGTTGAAATATAAAACAAACACTATTTTTTACAAACTATCACACAGTGCGTAATAATACGCGCATGTTTCGTTGTGTTAAGTTTACAGATACACCCCTCTCGTATTTGTAAACTAAACACAATGAAAAAATGCGCGTATTACGCACTGTACCCACACTAACTCAGTTGCAAGCTTATATGAAAAGACCTATACCTATTAGGGATGGGCGTTGAATGGACGGACTAATTGAAATCGACCGTTGACGTTGCATCGACGCGTCGACGGTTTACGTTTATCGCATGGACTAGTTGAATTCGTAGACGGTGGACGGCGGACGACGTGGTCGGTGGACGATTCGAGATTCAACGTAATGCAAAGCAACGAGCGAGAGCAAGACAAAACGTCTCCGTTTATTTCTCTCTCATCTCTCGCTGTCGACTTGTAGACGCCATAGACGGCTCGATGGGTAATTTCATTTCAACTCTAAAGTACACGACCATAGAGTGCAGATCTGTGTACACGAACTATGACAGAGACTTGAAATTTGAATGCATGCGTAGGGCGAGATAGGCTTAATAAGCTATTATCTATTATTTTTTACTTAATTTTTTGCGATGTGCATGTGCGACGTTTCGGTGAATTCCCAATTTTATGCTGTATAAAATAAAACAATTCTGTTTAATTATTTTATTTTTTATTGAAATAATATTTTACTGCTTACACCTGTTGTTGTGTATACCTACTTCTTTCTTTATTATATATAGAAAGAAGTATATAAAACAATATGTAAAAGCATATAATGTGCCTAAATAATACAATATATAATAATAACAAATAAATAATACAATATTTCTTTTTACATATAAGCACAAGTAGCGGTTTTACTTTCCCCGAAACTATATTCCTTCGAACTTCTTTAAATTTTAAAAATTAACGTAATAAAAATAGCCAACGGTTGAGCCGTCGAGCAGCGTCGCGTCGAACCGTAGACAGTTGACCATCGTCCCGATGTTTAGATAGAACGTCCGCGACGTCCGCGTAACGAAGTTAACGCGTCAACTAGTTGACGAATTCAACTAGTTGACGGTCTCGTTTCGTCGACGGTAAATACGTCGACGACCCATCCCTAATACCTATGCCATAAACAATGATAGTAAAATAAATTTTGTAGGTGTATTAGTTACGTATGTAAAAAAAATCGAATTTGAATGTAGTTTTTGAGGCCTCAAGTCAATCCCTGGCTGGTCAATTTAATAAAAATCTATAACTTTATTAATATAGAACATTTTTTAATTATCTTAGTACGGATTCAAGATAATGAAGTAAACTTTATAAGTATAAAAAAATATGCGTAGTTACATATAAATACTCATTAAAAGTTTGTCTCGCCTAGGACACTACAAACGTTTTTCTTTGGCCGCGGCCTATCGATTAATGCAAATATTTTCTTAATTATTATTATTGTAAATAATGTCCAGTTTGTTACTTTAATATAAGAACAAAGGTTCTCTCTAAGTTATTTAACTTTTTCTATGAAAACGAGCCAGCCATCGCTTCGCAGTTTAATGTTGAATTTATTCACTAGGGGACAAATTATCTCTCAACATCACGCGCGGCATAGAGTCTACGTGACGTTGCAACGTCGCGCGCTGTTTCGCGACGTCGCGCACAACATAGCGGGGCATTTCTACGTGCCGCGGAAACGTTGCCACGCGCACGGTACTCGAGCGAGCTCACGGGGACATCGGGCTGCGCGTCAGTATCACGTGGTATGTTTACAAGTGAATGCGCATGCGCTGTATCTGTCAACTGATAACTCATCGCCGTACAATTTTGTGGGACACTTCAAACCGTGAATATAAAAATAAAATTATAAAAAAAATAAAAAACACCGTTCCTTAATATTGTCTTGCTTGGCTATGGAAGGCCCGATTATTCGTAATAAATTGTCAAAACCAGTTGTTGTCATTCGAGTGAAATTAACAAAAGATCCGTCAGATATTCGAAGATCGCATAGAATATCCATCCTTCTTTCTTTTTGCATTAAATAATTTTTCATCCACCACCTTTTTCTCCTCTTACGTTTTGATAAACTCGTTAAAATAAATAGATACGCAGCTGTCATCATAACCTCATCATATAAAACAATAAACTGATGAATATGCTATAAGAATACGTAACCGACTATCAAAAACTAGACTAGACTAGAGGAGTTTATGCCAGTTAGTAAAATATTAGTGGTACTTTATTATCCACGGAATTAGGTTTCGCTGTATAAATTTTATTTTCAACACGACCTTCGGTTTTCGAGTTTCACTCGCTCAGATTCCAATTTTCAACCACTGTGCGACGCCATGACCAATAAAAATTTAAAGAAACGAGATATCAAATATTTAAAAAAAAATAAAATCCTTTATGTTGAAGAGAATTATGTACGTGTTTTGATTTATAAACAGTTAAGACAGTACAATTTCTAACTAATGTAAAACTGAAATTCAAACTAACTATAAAAGTATAAAATTAACTCTAAAATTAACACAGGTTAGATTAGGTTAGGTTAGGTTTGTTATAAATATCATAGAACTTTTCGTCATTTTGTTATAAAATATTTACCTTGATTCCTTGAAGTTGTCTACTTTCTGCGATACCTCGTTCTTAGTCTGACAATTATTAAAATAGATATTTCACTCAGAAAATAAATCTTTTGAACTGTAATCGAATCAAAGTCTCCTGCACTACATCGCCAGGCCGGGCCTTTGATTAAAAAATCTCGAAATAGCCATCTAACAAAGGAGGAGAAACATTTTTTCGCCATTAATTAAATTTCTCGACACGCTTTCATTTTTCGTTCGTCACTTTTTCCATCATCGGAAAATTGTATATCGTGAAAAAAACATCGGCGGAAACACGTCGATACTCGGCACGTTCTCTCCGCGTTATTTCCCCATCAGCCGAGACCTTCGCCCTTTTATCAGGCCCATAACGGCTTCATCTGATCTCGCCAAATTGAATATCGTATTTATGCCCCTCTTAACATCGGTGCACACTTCCGTAGCTTCCGATTCTGGATTTACCGATACGCGATTTTCATTATTATCAAAGCGAACTATCGGCGGAGCGAATATTTTGTGTGATAATTTCAACGAATAACTTTGTATTAAACACTCGGATGTTACGCGCTCTCGATATCGTTTTATAGAATGGAAGCACGGACGCTTATCGAAGAATTGATTAGGCAACTTGAAGCATTCGAGATGTGGATATATTGAAGAATACTCAAAATAAGACGGATGAACAGAGTTACGAATGAATGTTACGGTTTGGATAATTAAAAAAGTAAATCAATAAAAATCCTGAAACTTCAATATCTCGGACACGTGATGAGACATCCAGGGAAGAACGAAATCTTGCACATTATAGGTAAAGCAGGGAAAGATTGTCGGAAGTTGGGAAATGTGATGGAGGAATGGGGGAAGGAGGGATGATGAGACATCCAGAGAAATACGAGATCTTGCATCTCATAATGCAGGGAAAGATTGCCGGAAGTCGGGGCCCTGGAAGAAGGAAGACTTCATGGCTGAAAAACTTGAGTCAGTGGTTTGGCCAGTCTACTGTGGAGCTGTTCCGGGCCGCAGTAAACAAAGTCCGCATAGCCAACATGATAGCCAACGTCCGGTAAACGGACGGGGCACGAGAAGAAGAAGAAGAAGGGAATCGGGACCCTGGAATCGTGAATGAAACATCTAAGACCATGGTTTGACAGTCTGCTGTAGAGCTATATCGGGCCGCAGTCATTAAAGTGACGAAATCCAACGTCTGTTGAACGGATAAAGCACAAGAATAAGATTAATTAAACATTTGATTCAGGATTAGAAATAGGAAATATAATAACTGAAACATATTGATATTCCCCCATATTCTAACTTACTGCCTTGTGCCAGATAGAATATGGAATAACAGGATGGGATGGTGCTGTTGTAACATCGTATAACCAATTGATAATAATACTCAGGATCATATATAAAAAACAATACCAACACGAATCTGAACCACTATTCAGACAGTTTAAGGTATTAAATATTAAAAAAACTATTCACCAAAGTGATATCAAAATACCAACACAACAATAAAATTGACTCACATAGTCAAAGCATACTAGAGCGCAAGAAAACAAAAAGTTAATGGTACTGCAATTTATATTTAAAACAACAATTTTTCCAACAAAATACCAAAAGTACCAAAAGAGAATGTTCTTAGGTTTTCACGGCCACTCAGAATCTTCTCGTTTGTGTTTACTGGGGTATTATGCCGTGTTGTTACGACCTTTCGGGCCGACGTTTCCATTTTCCATTTCCGTTTTCGTTTCCATGTTCCGAGCGCGTACCATTTCCAAAAGGGTCAACGAGCACAAACGGGCATGCAAACTCGG
>JADDOH010009022.1:0-17895 GCA_016648135.1 Agrypnia vestita | reverse complement strand
AAGACTGGATATTTGTACTTGCCATTTGAAGACACAAATACTGTATCTCCTTCGATGCAACTGGACGGGAAAGCAATAGCCAACTGTGAATCATTTAAGTATCTGTGCTCACTCATTCACAGAGACGGAGGACGCGCAGCGGATGTCGACCATAGAATAGGTGTGGGATGGATGAAATTTAGATCCGTAACAGGAATCTCGTGTGACCCGAAAGTGCTTATAAAACTTAAAGGAAAGGTATACCAGACTATTTTTAGACCCGCGATAATGTATGGCTCCGAATGCTGGACTATGTAAAATTCCTACTCTAGGCAACTCGAAACAGCAGAAATGCGATTGCTTGGATGGCCGGCAGGAGTAATATTAAAATACAGGATTAAAAGTTCACGCATTCGTGGTAGCTGGAGGAGCGACAGTTGAGATGGTATGGGCACCAAGTAAAGCAGGTAATGTCTATGGAGCTTCATTGACAGTCATCCAGAGGAAGACCAAAAACTCCGGAATGACTCAATGCTCCAAAATATTAGTTACATAGAAACGGCCTGGATGAAAGCGATACCCAGTACTGAAGAAGATATAGACTGAGAACGAGAAGAGCCGACCTCAACAACCTACCTAGGCAATGAGTTGGGATAGTAGTAGTAGATAGATAGTAGATAAGGAAGAAATAGAAGAATTGGAAAAGACATACAAAAAAATCAAATTAACGAAACAATATTTTAGCTGCTACCGGGATTCGAACCAACATATCCACTCTATCCGGGAATAATTCCCGGATAGAGTGGAGGTCTGTTGGTTCGAATCCCGGTAGCAGCTAAAATGTTTTTTTATTAAATTGATTTTTCTGTATGTCTTTTCTAATTGATTAATAAATTTGTTCAATTAAATTTATTCACTTTAAAACCTGTCAAACTTAAAACGTCAAAATTGGCGGCATTATAATGTTATACAATAACTGTCAAGATACAGAAATAGCAATATTTCTTACAAAACCGAATGTCTCACTTTGCTTATATTATTAACAATCATCAATAGAAAGTTCATAATTGGCATAGTTTAGTATATTTTACTATATTCATATGAATGTTAATTAAGATTTGCTGTCAATTTATCAAAATATAAATAAATAAATACGTGCTGTGCGTGTCTCGTAAGTCATCTACGTGTGACAGCCTGTGATAAAATGTGAATGATAAACATTGAGGGTAAATATAAGGGAGTAGGCATGTTATAAGGCAAGAGAGCAGACTCCATTCGGTCGGTCGGCAATCAATTAAAAATTGCGTATCGGCTGCTCGCAGAGCGTGCCGCCCTCGCTGGTGAAGGATTACGAGGAGCTGACTGTGGCACTGATTGATGGCCCCAGTCCTGAAGGTCTGATGATGGAGTGGGTCCGCCACCGCTCCCCCGAGGGCGCAGACTTGCGAAGTTTGTCAGTCGGCACAGGGAGGTTTCGAAGATACGCAACCGGTTTTAATGTATTATTTACCCCTCGCGTAGGGCATCCTGAGAATGAAGATATTTAAAGAAAAATAATGATTTTCATGGAAAATTTCTGCTAAGCAGTTTGAGGGAAAAAAACTTCACTCTATTTATATAGTCATATAATTCTTGTTACGAAATTTCTGGCAACAATGTAGAATCAGTATTCATTTATTTATTTCAACGGTTTCACACTTATTATCTACAATACGATGAACTTATATCTAGATAATGGTGTCATTACACATTAGGGTGTGTCACTTTTTTCAACTTTCGATCTTTCAAATTTAATAATTCTCAATAGTTGCATTTTTATATGTTATTAAATGCTGTTTTTACAGTTTTCCTTAATACTGGTACTTTTGGCTGGTTAAAAGGCCTTGAAATATAAAAAAGTTGCAAAATAACGTTCCGATCAGAACGATATATTTTTTGTATTTTTCCAATTGTCTTAGTAATTAAATGCTTTTTTATAATAATAATATAGCCAGCATAAGGAAAACGCCATATTTAAGTTCATTTTGATAATCTGTTAGCTTAAATACCTACCCCCGTTCGGGCAATTTCGGCTTGTTTCGGGTCGCGCTCCCGTTATGCGAGCCTCATTAGATCAGACTCCATTCCGAACGGTTGTATTTGTTAGCTTACTTATTTTCAACCGTCGTAAAGTTTCTACATATTATACGTAATAAATTTAAGTGTTTTATTCATTCATGAAACGAATCACAATGGCATCGAATCCGTGAAGTTCAAAAGAAACCAGAGGTCGTACGAAATTACGTATTTTTGAGAAATATACCGAAAAATTCAAAAGTACTATGTTACCATCTTATGGATATGTTTAACGATATTATGAGTGGGCGCGTCATGAAATGAAACAGTCAAGTAGTTTAGAACCACAAGCAAAAGTCATCACTTCTCAAGTGGCTCGAAATGTTCTTGAAGTTTGGAAAAATGCAAGCATTGTGAGCCAGCTTCTATTATCTTATTGCAAATAGTATAGGCTACTATCGAAAAAATTCAACAAAGAACCAAAAAGTCAATCTATTTAGATAAAATAGAAAACTTTATAACTAAATCAACAATTCTTTTTGATATTGCTGCGTGCAAATGCAAAAATTCTTCTTCTTGTAAATGTGGAAAAAATAAAATTGTTCCGATTAAAGACCACCCATTTCTTGTAGACCAAAGAACCTTCAGATGCATAGGCATTGGAAACATAGTACAAAAAAATTCGAAAAGTTGGCTGAAACATGTGATCGTTATGGCATATCGCACAGAGCAGGCGCTGCTATTGCTTCGGCTACACTGAGTGATATCAGGGAGGCATCAAATGTTGACAAATGACAACAAAATTATAATAGAATAGGGTATACGAGAGTTTTGAAAGCTCGTACCTCGCAAAAATCATTGTCGAGATCTTTTGTGACACCACAAATCAATTTTGAGAGCGATCATTATTACGACATGATTTCCTGGCAGGATGAGAAACTTATACTGACTGAACTACCGCTTTTGAGCTATGTACTTATAAAGTGAAGAGCTGAGGACAGTTTTCGTCGAACGAAATGTCCAAATATTCGATTTTCCCAAGTCCCTGCCACACACAGTCAGTAGAAAGAAATCTACTGACTGTGTGGCAGGGAAATGTGTGGATGCCTTAAATTGACGACTGTAGCTGCAGGTTTTGTCTTAGGGTAAACAGTTAGAGAAGGTTTTATTGCAGCCAAGCAGAATTCCAGGAAAATTATGCCAATGTTATATTCTAAAAAATAACTTTTGCTGTCTTTAAAAATACTCTTTTTGGAAAATTTTGTATGTTTTTTTTTTTAATAATTCAGCTTAAAATTTGCAGTAAATTTTTGTTTTAGTATATTATCTATATATATATATATATATATATATATAAACGAAATTAAGTAATCTGATAAAAATTATGAAGAAGAAAACAGCACTTTTATTACCTCTGAAAAATCACTAAAAACCATTTTCAGAATATTTGGCTCGCTAGAACCAGCCAAAAGTATACTTGAATTGCAACTTTTTTTGCATTTTTGTGTAGTTATAAATGCAATGCAACTTTTGATAACTATTAAGTTTAAAAATAAAAAACTTTTTTTTTCGCCATACAAAGTGACACACCCTATTACATATGCATATATGCATACACGTATAGACATATATATATATATATATATATATATATATATATATAATACATTTACATATAAATATTATACGTAATGAAAACTCATAATAAATAAAATGAAATAACAAATATTAAGGGAATATATTAACAGTGAAATGATCATTGAATAGATACGGGTAGCGACTCAAATTTATATTCATACAAAGCAACAAAGCATAGCTGCTAATTGTGCTGCTAGAAATTATCAAGATTACTAACTTTACACCCGAGAAAATCATTGAACATAAATTATGTAACATAATATTAAAATGGTTCGCGATTTTGCTTCTATACGTACGGTATTTTTGACGATTCATGCAGGCTCATTGCGTAGCAAAATAGTTATGTTGCAGCTGGTTCGTATTTTTTTGCTCGTTTTGTAGTCGTGAATTCGAAAGAAATTACGAACGTCACACAAAGTTACGGACAGCAGACAAAGAAATAATTTTATTTAGATTTGTTACAACATTTCGCCCATTGCACATACGACAATTTAATTTTTTCCTTTTCTAGTGCTCGCCCGGTTATTAAATGCCAGCGATCACGTTGGCGATCATTATCTTACTGGCAGCAGCCCAAATAGCTGGACCGTAGATTTTCCGACCATTGCCTTTTTAATTTAACTGGAATTTACAAATTTAACTATTATAACGTAACTCTTGTATTTATATTCTTTTTACTATCACTGTTTACGAGATACATTGGTTAATATTTTTCATTAAGAAATTGTTTTTAAAATTTCAGAAAAGCGGATTTATGTGCTGGTCCTTAGCAATTTAGATTTATGCAACGGTCCTTTAATCGCACGCACCCAGCTTTTAGAGATAAACATGCCAGGGTTTGTTTGTAATTATAAAGATAATTATTTTCTTATTGACTGTCTATGATGTAGTGTATAAAAAAACTTGATTTTTCGTGAAAATGACATCAGTTTGAAAATAATTTTAATTAGCAAACGGCGCATCTTATCCAAAAAAATGCTTGCACGTCATGGATAACGTTATTTGTAAAATGTGTGCAAAATATTAATAATACTGGTTTGATAGTTTTTGAGATATTTTTCGAAGAACCTGAAAAAGAAAGTTTCGAGAAAAATGTAATGTAATTAGCTTAAAAGTTTACCTACTAGACAAGCTTCAAATTGCTATAACTCAGTCAATTTTTGAAATTTTTGAGTGAGTTGTGGCTCAAATTATTTTTGAAACTTAAGCAAACTATAAGATAGTAGTTTACGCGCGCGGCTTCGCGTAGATTTTTAACTTTTAGTCACCATTTTGTGCATTAACCTTAACATATAGATATATGTAGTCGCGAACTTATTTATACAACTTTTTTAGTTCTACAACTTCTCTATAGAAAGTATTTAAGTATCTCTTAACATTAAGAAACGACCATTTTTTCGTCGTATTAAGTTGTAAATAGGGCACCACGACAAAGTTAATTCATTTTAACGGGATAATATATAATTAATGTCTATTTCTAAAAGTCCATTCTAAATTTTAGTGAAAGAATTTTTGAAATTGTATGAGTAGTTTCGAAGAATACCCCCTACATCCAAATTTACAAACTTTACTTCTTTATATATTAGTATAGATATGAAAAAAAAAAACGATTTTTCGAAAATGTTAAGTTGGTGTAAGCCCTTAATTAATTTGTATCCTTCACTGTGCCCACCCATCCAATCACGTTCAGCACAGAGCTCGAGTTCCATCCGGGCTTCCCGCGAAGAACTTTTAGCTCCAGAGCGCTTCCCCAAACGTGAACATCCGAAGTTGAGATTGTTGAACAATCCTGAACATCCCAGTTTCCCCTGAACTAATTACTATAAGTATTTTGAACATTTGGAAATCGTTTGGTGTAAACACGCCATCGGTTATTGACCCCAACTTTTCCTAGTATTGCTACATAGAGAAATTTTTCTAAAATTATTGGATAACTTTTTCTTTTTCTCTGTAAAGAGTGTTTACAACCATGTAGCACTATCAACTTTTAGTTTTATGTACGAGACTGAAGAAGGCGGACTTTTTTTTACTTTTGGCGAGTTTGAAACAAAATTCTGACTAACTTTTCCGACATATAATATAATATTATATAAATAATACTCATTAGATCAATTAACATAAATATATGAAATACAGATAAGTGAACTTATTTATCGAAAACATGTATATCATATCTCGCATGTCCATTATTCTTGAGATCTTAATGAGAGAATGAATTACCAATCACACTCTATTTTCCATTTACTTTCGAGTCAAATTTGCGACATTATATATATTTTTTTGCGTGTCTTTTTAAGTGAGTCATCTAATTCGTTTAGAAATTTGATCTAAAATTGCAACTCTACAATAAAACGTCAATTCATAAATTTTTTTATTGATTAAAATATATAATATTGTAACAATTAAAAAATATAAAAGCTTCTGTAATGTCCTGGAAATAATCCGAAGTTTCTAGGTTAGTAATTCGGATGAATTTTCATTCACGCAGATAAAGTACATTGCTTAAAAATATAAAAAAAAATCTATAGATGTCTCATTAGCGACATCTAGGATCATTCAAGGGGAATGAAAAAGCTTTGGTGCTAGCCGCGTGCAAGATCGTTAGAACTCACATGTGAAACGTGGCGCATAATTTAAATATATACAACTTCTAAAAATTAGTATACATGGTATTCTATCATGGGTGGAAATGGCGAACATTGCATATGTGTAAAGTGATCACCTAAGCCAGCCGTATCATAGGTCGTAAGCCCTATGTACACCTTGCTTTCCCATAAAAATACAGTTTCATCTCTGTGAGACATCTATATATATATATATATACATTGATTGATTAATGTTATCCCTGTAACAAAAATCCAGGTCTGTTCTGAAAAATTTGGACATACTCAAAAAGTATTCTGAATGTAACAATATTGTTATTCCATTGCAGGATAATAAAATGCTACATCATTTACATGGTAGCTACCCTTTCCACTTGAGGTCGTGATGAAAATACATCAGATCTCCTAGCTTGAATACATTATCAATATAAAGGTATTAGGATGCATGAATATGCAATGAATGGAGGGAAGCCACTTGCATACTCTTATAGAGATGACTAACGTCGGAGTCACCAGAATGTGGATATGATGCTGAGTTATGTCAGAAGGTTGCTGTGTTCTTCTCACGTCGTGGGTCAACAGCTTGTCGGGTACCGTGTCTGGTATCCCACTTTTGTACAATGTATTACATACAATGTAGTACAAAGGATGAAGAACAGCTGATGGTGAACAGAAAATCGCGATCAGTTTTATATTGTTTATTAATCTTCGAATTACAGTATGTCGACCTTATTAATAACGATACAGCTGATATAGAAATCGTTTTCAACCATGGATGGTATACGGCATATGAAGAAGAAGTTTACTTACTATCTTAATATTATATAATTTTGCTGTCTGTCTGTAGGTCTATAACACCCGCAACTTGCTGGAACTAGGCTGGAATTATAGTTTTAGATAATTAGAGCGTGACAAACAATCAGCGAGCAACACTTAACGGCTCAGGCAACACAAAAGGGTCCCCCACCAAATTACACCGTCTTCCTATTTTTTGATATAATTATTTTATTATGTATAGTTTTTGGTTTAAGCTAATAAAGTCAATTTTAAAAAACAAACGGTCTTCTACTCGTAAATAATCAGCGTCAAAATCCTGCAACTATTATGATAGAGTTTTTCCGAGAATTCTCACGGGAAATTTTCACGAGAAAAATTTCTCATTGAAAAATACTATTTTAAAATGGTAGAACTCTATTTTCCTATGAATAAAAATGAGATATTTGTATTTGATTCTTCTGTATAAATTAAGTAGGTACATGAAATTGATACCTTCGCCCTTATAAGGCGAATAGTCTCAAATAAATTAAACGAGAGCTATAGAAAACATGCCTGATATTTCCATGCATGTGACGAAGATTACTGCTCAAAAATTATTTTGAATTTTATATTAAGTGTTGATTTTTAGTCATACTGTAATAAAATGACAAGGTTTTACATTCAGTCACTTTAGTTTCGGTAATGTATATCATATTCCGACTTAATATCTTTCGCAGTGTTTCTGTGACGTATGTCACACCGATTTTGATCTATGGTTGAGTGCATGTGTGGAGAGCACCATCCTTTTGAGTAATAATCATTAATCATTTGTACATTCGCCATTGATATATACGAAAATTAGTGGAAATGGAACAGATTACAGAGAAAATACTCCACAATTTTGTAGTTTTCAGAGACTTCTCTATTGAGAATTACTGAAGTGTATTTTACACATGAATTTAAAAATCATGTGATCAATCAATTTTCGGACATATCTAAGCATATTTTGACGTTTATTTTTCGTCCACATTATGCTGCAAATAAAAATATATTTTTGGGCTTGAGGAAAAAATTCGGAAAAATGCCCCAGCGGTAGAGTCAACTGTGACGGTCCAGGATCGAGAATTGTAGAGGTAAATTTAAATCCGCGTATCATCTGAGGAATGAAAATAAGTATATCTTTGTAAATTTATTTTTATCACTCACCTATTTGCATAATAAAATGCGTATTTAAATTAAATAAAATACAATCAGTTTCTATAAAACTATTTTGATTAAATACAACGCTTACCGGTTATGTCGTATATAAAACTAACAATATAAAAAATCAGTTCATTTATATATAAAGAGGGAGATAAAATATAAAACGACATGAAAATAATAGTTTAAAAATTAGAGACCTAAAAAAAGAGAGAAAACATATATAGGAAGACAAACTAAGACAATAGACAACAGGCCTAGGGAAAGGTGAATTATAATGTTGATGGATATTTAATGGGTTTAAAAGGAAAAATATCTTATATAAGGGTAATAATTAAATTGTCAAGTATGTTAATTAGTATGCTAGCATTACTCAACGCATTTTTTTTATCTCAAGAGCCTTTAAATTGTATGTTCGATGTGCCAAACCTGTTTTCTGAAGAATATTTAACACTGTGCTTTTATTAAATTAATGGTATTTTCTTAATAAGATAGTTTAATACAGTATTCCAAATACAAAGTGGGTGCTTTCTACGAAAAGCATATTTATATCTTTAATTGTTTTTGTATAGAATAAAAAAACATCTTATAAATTTAGTATCTTTAGGTATTACATATCTAAATTTTTTATCGTTTTTATACCAAAATTAATGTCCCCCTTATATTTAGAAGTAACTTTTAGTTTTTTATGTTCTGAAAATATTATTGTCACTTAATTTTAGATATGTACGCAAGTCTACCTGAGTGCGTATATTCAAGTGTCCAGGATTGTTCATATAGTCTCGTCATGTCAAACAGCAAAGTGAATAAATGATGTATCGAAAAAAGTAATATCCGTTTTGATGGCATAGGACATAGATGGTGTTCGCAAAATAATTTTCATGATAGGGTAAATCGGCGACTGGAAGATGGTCCCGCAGACGACTTAAAAATCGACGAGCCCGTGTGGCAAGATGTAGGAATATGGACCAGACAAGGCATTTTTATCTTGACAGAAGATTATGTTTTTCCGTCTTCTATGATGATAGCTTGTTGGTCTTATGGTTAGAACTCTCGCTTCGTAATCCAAAGGTCGTGGGTTCGAAACTTACTCCACACCAGCAAGTTAGTCCTATTTTCATAGCACAAGCGTTTAGCTTAGTTTGAAATAGTAAGAATATTGATGTGATACGTATTTCGTGTTCGCATCTCGATTTAAAAAAAATAATAATAATAAAAAATTCATAATAAAATTGTCCATCATTATTAATATTTTTAAATTTGTTTTATTGGTTATAAATTAGATTAATGTAAACAGATGTCTAAATTACAACATGAAGAACAGCAATAAAGTTCAGCGTTCAACCCCACACAAGTTACAAGTTATAATGATACCCGGAATCAGCCAGTCCCCAATAACCATCAGTAACCATACATTTGAAACAGTAGAACAATTTACATACCTTGGTTCCATTATTACAAACGATAATGACACTAGTGTAGAGATTAGGAAAATAATCTTTGTAGTAAATCGGAGTTACTTTGGTCTCATTGGACAATTGAGGTCACGCCTACTGTCCTGAAAAACTAAAGCCACGCTCTACAAGACATTAATTGTTCAGTCTTAACATATGCTTGGGAGACCTGGACATTAACTAAGTACGATGAAAAGACTAGACACATTTGAAATAAAAATCTTACGCCAAATATATGTACCTATTAATGACGGTCAAACGTGAAAATTACAACACCAAACTCTATGATCTTTACCAGGACGTCAGCGTAGTCAAGTTCATTAAGATTAACATACTGCGCTGGCTGGGACATCTACACCGTATGGGTGATCTGGAGCCCCCAAGAACGGTATTGTTTAATGACCTAATGGGTAGAAGACGCGTCGGAAGACCAAAAATGCGGTGGTTAGATGGTGTTACGGACTGCCGGACCCTGGGGCAGCAAAACTGGAAAATGGCAGCCAGCGACAGAGCAGCATGGAGGACTTTCTTGGAGGCAGCTAGGACCCACCAAGAATTTTAACGCTAAGGATGGATGGATGGATGGATGGATGGATGGATGTTCAAACCCACAGAGAAATGTTGAACTACAACCATTATTTAAAAAAAACTTTTTTTGAACAACTTTATATAGTTTCTAATATTTTATTTCCAAATATATTAATAAAATCATGTAAAAACATTTTTTAGATCGCTACATTCCTTATAATTAACAAAAACCTCCCAATTTCCAAATATATTAATAAAATCATGTAAAAACATTTTTTTAGATCGCTACATTCCTCATAATTAACGAAAATCTCCCAAGAGTACCAGAAAGAAAATATATTCAGAATGTAAACGAAATAAAATGCGATTCTTAGAAAAAATTCTATATTTATCGAAAATTAATTTTCATGAAGGGCGGCTCAAAAAAAAAGTTTTTCTTATTTTGAATACTTTACCAATTTTACCAGTGTTAGTACACGTAGTGCAAAACGATGAATTTAATTTAGCTCCCAAGCAATGTTTAAAAGGCTTCGTTTAACTCTAGATTTTTTTAGAATATGAAATAATTTATTGAGAATGAGTTAAACATGGGAAATTATGGTTATTCTTTGAAAAAACATTTTTATCATTTTTGGGCACATTCAGTCTAAAAATAAGAATTTTCATTTTTTTACAGATCCATCCATCATCATCTATCACCATCTAGTAACAGTATCATTTTTATTCTACGTACAGTATTTAATGTTACGAATATTTTTTTATCCCAGAAAAATATAGACTTATAATATACAATGGGGTCTATTTATCGAAGTTTACTTTCCACTATTAATAAATATAGTTTTATTAAACTTAACCGGTAGAAAAACTAACCCGAATATGTAATAATTCATGCCGAATAATTCATGTAAAATACTTGAATTTATTTTTAGACTGAATACTAGAAGGTGAACCTACTGAATACTGACAACAATACAACGGCGTCACGCAACGCAGGGTCAGTCATTCGCTCTCTCTTCATTCTCTCGAAAATTCTATAACAGTCTATTACACACTAAAACAGTTCTTTGAAATCATCTAGAATACTCTACAAGCCTCTCGTAATCTCTTGAATAAATCTCTCGAAGAAATTTATCTATTAAAGGTGTCATGCAACGCGGAGTTATTCAATCATTCGGGACGATAGCGTAGTATAGTAGCGTAGACCATTGTGATCAGTGATTCGTGACGATGATATTACAATACGCGATACTAGCAACAGAGCGAGCGCGGCGTGACCAGCAGTGATACCAGGGGTTATTAATAAAGAAATACTGACGCGAGAAGTTTTTCAAAGTATTACAAACAGAGTGATAATAGATGTGGAAATGTTTTTTACCCTTTCAGTGACTATTAAATTAAGAACGCTACTTCAAATTAACTAGTGCTCAGGGTATTATTTTGATAATAAATAAACTTTAAATAAATTTCCATTTTTTTTCAAGATTTCCAGGGTTTTCATTAAGCCACGTCCCGCGACTTTGGGAGACAATTTGGGAGAGTCCGTTTTTTTCTATTATTGTACAATTGAATAGTACAAAAAAGAAAATGAAATAATAAAATAAATGTTTGTATGTCTATGTATTTCCAAGCTGATTTTACACATTTTAACACCAATCTAGGCTATTTTTCTCTTCTATCAAAAATGAAAAATCATCAAAACGAAATACATATAAAAAATATATTCTTCATGCCTCAGGCTAAGATCTAAATCGAATCCTTAATACATATAGGAAATTGACGGTCACTGGAGCACGTAAAACAAGTTAACCATAGACAAAATTCTCAATATTAGGTCGCGCAGAAGACTGCTAATTATCTTACTTTACTGAACGTTGACTTTGGAAATCGCTCACTTCACATTTGCGGGGTGATATTGTTGACCCACAACACATTTTTTTATTGCTTTTGATAATGTTAATTTTGTTCTCAAAATTATTTATAATTTGGTATATTATATTAAGTATATTATATGTTTATTGTATAATCATGTTATCTTTATCTTCTCCCTTGCATTATTCCAACTCGTTGTCTTGGTAGGCTACAATCATGTTTTTTTTTTAAATAATGATTATCAAATATTTTAACATTGTATTTAAATGATACACTTAAATTACCTGTCTATTTATTAACAAAAATATAATTTATTAATATACTTAGGAATTCAAATAGAATTTTTCGTCACACAAAATTTAAGAAATTTAATATTTACACACCCCTGAAAAATTCGTAGCCCCCAAAAAACTGCTCTAGAGTACGGTTCGAAACATTTTCATATTTCAATACAATTCCCTTGCAGCTGAATGCACTTTTTTCCATTTTTCGATTGTTCAAATCCGTTATCCCAGTTTTATAGAAGGATTCGTCAGTGTTCAAAACACTGTTCCATAGCCGCTGTGACGTTCGAATTTGATTTTTTTCCTTCGAGAAGTTTTTTGTGGTTTGAGAAGAGGTAAAATTATGACGAAGCTACTTCTGATAAATAAGGGGAATGGCTTATCAAGTATAAGTGACTTGCATAGTGCATTATGCAATAGTCAATTTGTACACTGGTATGTAATTTATTTATATGCCCTGAGGGCGACGAAATCAGTTTACATAAATAATAATGCAACACAAATACATCATTAAAATATGTTTAAAAATTTGAATGTTAAAAATTGAAATTAGGTACCATAGTCATAGGTACCTTACTTTAAATTTGCATGCGCACTTGTTCTTCCCTTTATTTATATTATCTTGGAGAATAATGAGACATTTTTAAAATCATTAGTGTGTGTGAATCGAACGAGTGGTTGGATTCACCACAATGGCAGAATAATGAATAATCTTGAAAATTTAGAAATTCAAAAAAAATTTAATTCTGGAAATCTTCTAATTAATAATATAAAATTCAAAACTTCCTCATCCCTCCTCTCTTTCTTTCCATTAAATCAAGTTCCACCCCGTCCCCCACATACAACCCACTCACCTCTAACTACCTATCAGTACCTAAGATATTTTAGTTTATATTCTCACCTGTAGATGAGAGCATCTGTGGCTCTCGAAACTAGTCTGTAATTGAACTGAAAAGTGGTCTTACACAAGTATTTTATTTTTCTATAAATTATTATGTCATTCCACAAGTAAATACCTAATCAATAAACAGTAAAATACTAGTGTAGCAGGCATCAAATTAATGTAGTGTTTACTTTGCTGCCAAGACACTCAGCAACAATGAAATATATATTTTTGTAAACACTTTTAAATGTTTTAAATGAAGATGGTAAAGAAAATATACAAGGCGAATGTTGAAGGCAACAGGAACAGAGAGCATCCAAAAAAGACCTGGCATGATCGGATAAACCAAATATCACAGGACAACTCTGTGAAATGTTTCAACATCGAGGCAAGACTGTTATGCCAGGACAGAAAAGGGTGTATTTTTATCACATCTGCCGAAACTGCAATGATTGTATGTTAGCATGTTGCAATAACTGATTGTTAGTTAGTTGGTTAGTATTAATGAAAGCAGACATTATATTAATGAGCTTGTGATAAGATTGTATTACTTTATGATTGTAGATAGGTTTTATTTAAAACAGTGGTACACTGATAATTGCATGCATGACAACCGAGCACCGACAATCACGCGCAAGCTAAACTAAAGAAAATAATAAATAATTAAGAATAGTTTTTTTAAACCTTATACTTATAATGGTGAAAATTTTGTGAAACAATCCATGAAAAAGTTATCTTGAACACTTGAAGACACTAAAGATTTTATTGAAAAATAAAATATATTATCTGGGATTTCCAATGAGGCAGTATTATTATACAAATTATGAAAAAATTGAGACAATTGTTCAAAAATCAAAATTTTAATACTTTAACACCCTCATGCGCCATTATTATACAGTGATCCATCTGACTTAATCGCTTCCCTTGACAGTTTGTCGATGGCTCCCATAAAAATAGGTAACTCGCATATTCTGGCGGTTTTATGTCATTAGATTGTGAACGCCAGACGCCAGAGAGCTTGGTGACTTGATGATAATGCATATTCATAGAATACTTTTATTCATCGAAGGGCCGGTGCACTCAATACAATGATGCATGAGTTGCACGTAAAAATAAATTTTGCGATATTATATATTTTTTCGACAAAAAAATGTGAAATAAATATTTTTTTCTACTGTTTGGGCAATTCTTACAACGAAATACTTTTATTTATTTTAATTAAGCGCAAAAACAGGCACGAACAAATAGCCTAAAAGTTTTTTGCATGATTATTAATTATTATTAAAATTATAATGAATTATTAAAATTATAATGAAACCAGATTAAGAATAAGAATGTTTTTAGGTTTTCACGGCCACTCAGAATCTTCTATTTTGTGTCTTCTGGGGTATTATGCCGTGTTAATACGACCTTTTTGGCCGACGTTTCGGATCCCATTGCAGATAGGGCTGATGTTGGACCCTGCAAATTAACGTTAAGTACCCTGCTAATTAACGGTGAGTAACACTGATTATTCGGTCGTAGAAAATTCAATTCTCGCACATAGAAGTCGCTCTGGTTTATTTCGCTACTTAGGTAATCTGCTCGATTATTTCTCTTTATTTATCGCTTCGATTATGTCACGACTGACCATCTCATCGTCACTCGCAGCTCGCGTCTGACTTCATACCAAACGACCTGTCATAAAACGACGACCGCGCGGCGGCCTAGATCGCGTTATTTCAACCTACAAACGCTGGTTTTATCGAATTTAAAAGATTATTCTAGTGTTTAGGAGAAGGTTTCCGTCGTTTCTCAATTATAACAGGCATTTCCAGAATGCTATAGATTACTCTAGATTGCTATAGGCTATAGGCCATTCTCGATCCTTCAATAGTGTTAAGATATTTATATTACAAGGTATTCGGACAGTGCGCAATTGATTTTGCTTGCCATTCCGTTACAATATTTTTTATACATGGGTGATATTAAAAATGATTCTGAATCATGCACAATAACATTTTATTCAAAAGATTTTGTCTATTTTTACAGTCAAATAGAGCAATATTAATAAGCTTGTAAGTAAGTATATTAAATCCCAGTGTTTATTAGGTTAATCCAGGGATAATTAAATAATGTACTTTCTTATTAAGTAAGCAAAATGAATGAAAATAAACGACGTCTATTCATCCGATATCCTAAGTAACCATTACAGGATAGCGGGAGATTCCTAATGAAACCCCCTCTCGCGGTTGCTCCCCTAACCGATAATACCATTAGGTTTATGCGAGTAAATCTGCTTTACAGCCGATGGATAAATAAGCAAGCCGCAAGAGTTTCGGCCGTCCACATCCGAGACGCAAACTAATTATTTCATAATATTTCGGCCACGGACCGACAGATATCGTGGATCAGGATTGGAAGGCGAAATTAGGTATAAAGGGTTAGAACTCGCTTCCATGGGCTTAAATAATAATGGATATCGAGGTAATTTGTTGAAATATTGTGTAGTTTCTCTTGAAGAGATCAGCGGAATCATCTGGCTTGTGCGTGTCTACGTGGCTGAGGAAACTGCGGAAGGAATTTTCGATCCTAAGGGTATATTAATATTAAGGAATAGTTTTTTATTTTTGTGGGATTTGGTATTAATTTTGGTTAAAATTTTGTGATATTTATGAAGTAGTTTGAGATATTATTTTTTACTTCGCATTTTAGAAATTAATTTTCATCATTGATTTTGTTATGTAATTATTTGTTGCATGAAACAGTGTAAGTACTTTTATGGATCACGTTCACGGAATGAGCTTAATTTCAGAATACCATGTATAAGTATTTGTAACGATATTGGCCTATTCAAATAGACATTGCTGAAAAATTATACGAAAATATCTATCTGCTAAAGTTTATAATAAAGAGAAGCTTCACAAACCGTTAAATACTCTATAATTAAATATTTGCCGGATAGGTAGGGGCGGACGAGCTTTATTATTTCTGCACGCGGGCGTGTAAAGCAGGCTTTATGTTATTTTGTTTAACGAGATTGTCCAATCACAGACGCGGGCCGTGAGCACCGAATCTGGCCAGTCAGGAACGTGGATCCGCGGAACGAATTCGGCGAATCAGAGGCTTTCTGAGTGAGACTTGACCTTTACACGCTAGTTGGAATCAAAGATGGCGCGAGATAGGGACTATTTTTAGGCGTTACAAATTAGAAAGCGGCACTTGAGTTTTCAGCTTGAAGGTCGGCGGAGGCTTTGTCGAGGAGAGTCAGGAAGGAAGATAATTTGGCTGGATCGAGGAAAAAGCCAGAGGTTGATAATAATTCAAAGAGAATTGGAACAGCGAACAGCTAAGCATTTTCAATATTATTTATTTCTATTGCCTTTTTCGTGTATTCAATTTAGAACTTTCTGGATCGTAACAATTATTGATATATGTTGTGGATTGTTTTGTTACGTATTTTGGGCCTAGTGATAATTATTACTATACGCGCTTCGGATTTATTGTACAAGAAATCGTAATGTGGCGACTGTGAATTATTGCATAACGCTTATGAAATATATAATTCTGTCGCTGTTCATATGAAAAATCATTTAAATTCGATATTCATATATTACCAAAGATATAAAGGCTTTAAAATGGAATGCTTTACTGACAAAGGGTGTTTCGTGGGTTTTAAAATTCAGTATAATTATGTATATTCAATGTCGCGAGGTTCGGAATGTGCGAGAGGTTCTTCAGGGCGGATGTATTCTTATGCTAAAGAATGCTTTGTTATCTATACTGGCGATTGAATACACGGATTTCTATATGATTTGTGTAGATCGTGCGAGGAGTTTCTTACTAATAATATATTTTAAAAATGCATCTGGATTTTATATTTATTTTATTAAAACATGAATGTGTGGTTTATTTGAACTCGTTACATGTTTGTATTGCGTATCATTAGGCAATCGTTGAAAACACGATTTGTTCCTATCAAGTTCTTATAAAGACGTGTTTCGAATTGTATATATTCCTTAATTGAGGTGGTTATTCATATGGCATTGTTTTTATTCATTCAATATTAGATATTTGAAATGTTTTTTGTTACAACATATTCCATTATTGTGGGTCGTTTACGGTTAGATCAGATCAACCTTCGGTCTTCCGTAGCCGTGATAGTTTTCATATGACATTGTTTAATTCATTCAATATTAGATATTTGAAATGTTTTCTAGAACATTTTTCACTATTGTGGGCAGATCGCGGTCTCTTCAGGGGTAGTTAACCTTCGGTCTTCCGTGATCACGTTATTTACTTATATGACAGATTGTTTTGCTTTGTTCGTTTAATATAAGTAATATCATATTTTATGAGTTACCGTAATTATTTATCTATATGATTTTATTATTGAGAGTGATGCAACGAATACTACTTTCATGAATACGAATATCAGGCCTACTATTCGGTGAATACGAATGCGAATATTTCCACCAAGGTGGGGGAACTTGAACATACTTGTAAATATAATAACCTTGATGCAACGAATACTACCTTCATGAATACGAATATCAGGCCTACTATTCGGTGAATACGAATGCGAATATTTCCACCAAAGGTGGGGGAACTTGAACATACTTGTAAATATAATAACCTTGATGCAACGAATACTACCTTCATGAATA